>BQNB010010748.1:16853-76570 GCA_026074375.1 Tanacetum coccineum | reverse complement strand
GGCAGGAAACAATCCAGAATCCCACTTTCACCAGCCAACTATGCTTCTATGCATCCCTGCAAAGAAAATATGTTAACTCCAATAACCAAAAACAAGTTGCAATCGCCAACTATACCATCCCCGTTCACTTTCAGAACAGAGGAAAGAGCCGCTCGAAGAAAACAGGCAAGAGCTCACATTTGGTTCTTTGATCTGTGACTTTTACTCAAACTGCAAGTCTTATTTCTTAACCTGTAATTTACATTTCATGATTTCAGAAGTTTGAAGAAAAATTTAAAGAGAAAGACGCACAGAAAGTGCAGCTTCAAACAACATTGAAGGTTATAAAACCTCTCATTCTTGTTTCTAATCTCCATTTATCTTTTGTATTTGTCACTGAAGAAATCAAAATGCTGCCATGTAACATTGTATGCATGACGACTTCTAGCATTATCATGCTAAATCATGGCAATTATGTTGCAGGAGAAACCAGAGACGACAGAATTGAGAAGACTAAGACAAAGCTTTTGCTTTAAAGCTAGGCCACTACCGAAGTTCTATAATGAAAGAGAAAGACCAAAGAGTCCTCTAAAGAAGGTATGTCTAGATTCTAAAACTCAAAAGGAACCTTAACGTGTGGAGGTGGCAAAATGATGGGTTGAGCGGGGTTCCCTTATTGTACTGTGTTAAAATGAGTCTGGGTCAGTTTTCTGTCCAAAATTTTTAATTTGTATGAGATTGTATAGGAGATTTTTATATTGTCGGGTTAGGTTTACTTGAGTGATCTAATATCGTTGAATAAAATGATGTAGGAGATTTTATTCTTTAATAGTGCACTTTTTGGGACATTTACACCATTATCTTCTAACTAAGCTTGTACATGTTTGGCCCGTTAGTGTTAAAAACATAATCGAAGTCAACCCGTTTATAAGTAAATGGGTCATTATAGTACTTTAATAACAAGGAGATATATTCTTATTCAATATCAATTAATGATGCATATTTGGAGAGAGGATGATCAGCTGGATTTTGATCGCTAGTTTTCTAAAGTCTTCTTGAAGACTTCTTGACCGAAGACGGTTCTGATATTGTTTATACGACTTTTCTTATACGACTTGTTTATACGACTTTGCTTATGTGAATTTGGTGTTGCAGGTTACGAACGCGATAAATAAGAAACATATGGCAACCTCTTCAAAGGTATTTTTCGTAGATTATGTTGTTGTGACTTCTTTATACGACTTTGCTTATGTCAATTTGGCGCTGCAGGCGGCAAATGGAGTGATTAAAACTTCCGAAACTCCTTCAGTAAAAAGAAGGTAAATTATTGAAACTATTTAGTGAAAGCCATTCAAGTAGTGGTGTCAAATTCCTTTTTTACATGGGTACAAGTTTTGACATTTTGTATTTATACCATTATGTAGGATGGAAATACCTGTTCATCCTTTAGCCGCAGGAAGTAAAACGCCTGGCCAAAAATGGCAAATTTTCTCAGCCGTGTAAGTTATTCCAAGCATCATATGTTAGACATTGATAGAATACACACTTTATGAAAAATGAATCTCTAATTTTATTATATTTGCTTTGGTGCGAATAGTTCGAAGTCTCTGAGGGCTTACAAAAACAAGTTGCAATCGCCAACTATACCATCCCCGTTCACTTTCAGAACAGAGGAAAGAGCCGCTCGAAGAAAACAGGCAAGAGCTCACATTTGGTTCTTTGATCTGGGACTTTTACTCAAAAAGTCTTATTTCTTAACCTGTAATTTACATTTCACGATTTCAGAAGCTTGAAGAAAAATTTATTAAGAAAGAGGCAAAGAAAGTGCAGCTGCAAACAACATCGAAGGTTATAAAACCTCTCATTCTTGTTTCTAATCTCCATTTATCTTTTGTATTTGTCATCGAAGAAATCAAAATACTGCCATGTAACATTATATGCATGACGACTTCTAGCATTATCATGCTAAATCATGGCAATTATGTTGCAGGAGAAAGCAGTGACAGAATTGAGAAGAATAAGACAAAGCTTTTGCTTTAAAGCTAGGCCACTACCGAGCTTCTATAATGAAAGAGAAACACCAAAGAGTCCTATAAAGAAGGTATGTCTAAATTCTAAAACTCAAAAGGAACCATAACATGTGGAGGTGGCAAGATGATGGGTTCAACTGATCTTCTGTCCAAAATTTTTAATTTGTATGAGAATGTATAGGAGATTTTAATATTGTCGGGTTAGGTTTGCTTGAGTGATCTAATATTGTTGAATAAAATGATGTAGGGGATTTCATACTTTAAAATGCACTTTGTGCGACATTTACACCATTACCTTCTAACTAAGCTTGTACATGTTTGGCTCATTAGTGTTGAAAACATAATCGAAGTCAACTCGTTTATAAGTAAATGGTTCATTATAGTACTTTAATAACAAGGATTAAAACTTTATAGACCTCATGTGTTTTCATTGTTACTCCTGTTTCATTTGCAGACTCCACAAGCAAATCAGAATTCACTAACACCCGCAAGAAAACCACCCACAACAATCTCACAACCGTCTTCGGTCAAGAAGTCTTCAAGAAGACTTTGGAAAACTAGCGATCAAAATCCAACTGATCTTCTGTCCAAAATTTTTAATTTGTATGAGAATGTATAGGAGATTTTAATATTGGCGGGTTAGGTTTGCTTGAGTGATCTAATATTGTTAAATAAAATGATGTAGGAGATTTCATACTTTAAAATGCACTTTGTGCGACATTTACACCATTACCTTCTAACTAAGCTTGTACATGTTTGGCCCATTAGTGTTGAAAACATAATCGAAGTCAACCCGTTTATAAGTAAATGGTTCATTATAGTACTTTAATAACAAGGATTAAAACTTTATAGACCTCATGTGTTTTCATGGTTACTCCTGGTTCATTTACAAACTCCACAAGCAAATCAGAATTCACTAACACCCGCAAGAAAAACACCCACAACATTCTCACAACCGTTGTCGGTCAAGAAGTCTTCAAGAAGACTTTGGAAAACTAGCGATCAAAATCCAGATCATCCTCTCTCCAAATATGCAGCATTAATTGATAGTGAAGATACACACTATCCCATGTATATAATCTCACAACCGTATTCGGTCAAGAAGTCTTCAAGAAGACTTTGGAAAACTAGTGATCAAAATCCAGCTCATCATCCTCTCTCCAAATATGCATCATTAATTGATAGGGAAGATACACACTATCCCATTTATTGATAGGTATGAGTCATTCGACTTCTAATTGAGTGAAAATCAGTTTGTGTATAAATTTGCTGGTCTATGTCGTTAGGACCCAGCATGTCTTGTTAAGAGGTCATATTAAGTTACTCTTCGCCATTGCCAGGCCTTTTGGTATCATAGTAAAAGTTGTTGTATCAAAGAAGGTTGTTGGTCATTTTCATGGGGTCATTTAATGTTTGAAAATGAAAATATAAATTATAAATTTCATTTTGTTGGCTCCTCAACATAATAAAATTATCACATGATCCACAAAATTTACATTCATAAACATACAGTTAGCAGATAAGAAGATACATAAATCATGCATAATTAGATTATGATCATGTGAATTTGATAAAAAAGAAATGGAGTTTAGTCATTTGCTGCATTTGTTTGACTACTGCAAACTTTATTGAAATAATACACAATCAGCAGATGATAAGATACATAATTAACAAATCATATCGACAATATAAATCAAACCCAGAATCATTATGCATGAATAGATTACTATGATCTTGTGCATTTGATCGAAAGAATCGGCATTAGTCATTTACTGCATTTCTCCACCCACCAAATTCCATCCATCTTCATCTCCATACACATCCCCATCTTTATGTCCCCAACATAATCCCACATCACAAAAGCTCATCCGGTCGTCGTCATCATCATCATAAAATTCACCGCAATCAACATCACGTTCGATCTCTTCTGTTGCAATGGATGTAACATCACTTTCAATCTCTTCTGTTATGACTTACGACTCTTTTATACCCAACCACAATTTATCCAATACATACAATATGAGTGTTAATAGAGTCTCGCGAGCAGCAGCCACAAATGACTAGGGCATACATATTATTATTTATTTATCATTTATGCTCTTCATATTTTGTTTTACAGAAAGAATTAAAAAAACTATATTAACTGGTAAGAAATACCATATAGTGGTTAAAACATGAAGATAAAAACTATAAACTAGACGAGGATGGTTGTAGAGAGACACAAATTGCAGCAGCCAAACACAATAAAATGTGGCAGCCAAACACAATAAAATGTGGCAGCCAAACACAGTAAGACTGCAGCAGCCACACACTCACAAACTCACAGAATTATGCGCCACAGAATGGTAAATAAGTTTTCTAATAACAATTGGTTGTAAAAATCTCACATAAAGTATATATCTATGGTCCATAAATACAACAACTAAAATACTGATAAAAACTAGAAACCAGCAAGTAAACTTGTTGCAATAGTAAAAATGTGTTTGGGATTGTTTCTTGAATATATAATGCATTCTTAAAATTATCACATAACTTATTTGCTTAAGTAAGCTTTAATCTTAAATTATAATAATTTGATAAATAAAAAAAGAGAACTTACCAAATGACCTCTATAGACTGATTGAATCTTGGTGGCAGCCCATTTTTCCCTGCCCACTAAATAACGTACCCCTGCCGTCACTAGTAAGTCTGACCTCTATAGACTGATTGAATCTTGGCCACAGCCGCGTTTGCTGCAGCTACAGCGGTCTCCGCAATAGCAAATGCATTGTTATTTTGTTCTTTTTCCGATGCAGACATGCATGACCTCATCCAAGTGGAATCATTTTCCACCGTTACCCTTTGTGACGAATCCTTCATAGATTTTCCAAAGCTCTATCTCCTCTTTGTTTTAGCATTACTGTTATCCATATTTTCTTTAGCTTTCTTCATTCCTAATAACCCTATAAACCACTTTGAAACTTTTCCCATATCTTCTTTCTTATCTAGCTCAAATAAGAAGCTATTTCTTTGATTGTGTTTTTTGATATATTTGTTCTAAAGGAGAGTGATACGGTTTTATTGCCATAAGGTTCTTCACTTGCCTTCATTAGCCCCTAGACTCAAGCAATCAAACATTAATTGACAAAGGCAATCTATGCAATTAAGCACAATCATACCATATATCCCATGCATCAAAATAAAGAAAACTTAAATTAATATTATGGTAAGAATTTCTATACAAATGAAAAGTGAATATATTCTCAAAATATTTTGAAAAGTAGTTGTTGATTATAGATTAAGACATAATATTAAATTATTAAGTAATATTTTCGTGAAGTTGTAAGGGCATAACAGATAGACAAAATTAAGTTGGTTGGTAACAGACAATGTAATAGTTTTGAACCTTCCTACATTGAGTATAATGAAACTTCAAATGACGTGTGTGATATTATGAATGTCAATAGAAACATTACCTTCATGTCAATATAAGTTTTGTTATATTAAATGGTAATGATTTTATTACTAATGCTAATCGACATTTGAAAAAAAAGTTAATGCTAATTGACTTTGAAAAAGTTTAGAGACTTTTAGGTTAAACGATTGCCTTAAATATGTGATTGTTATATTGAATGCACCGTATGTCGTAATGTATTGTTGAAGGAAGTTGATAATAGATTACTACATCCACATAAATTTGGTGTCAGTGAACATTTATGCCCTCCATACCCTTTTACATTAAACATTTTTATCTGCTAAACGTTTCAGTTCCGGTGAACTCACCCATCACATACTGTTGCAGGGACGCTGTTCCGTTTCTACGTCCACACATAAAATCACGTGTAACAATTACACCGATCTATATCTTTTCATCATGGTGAACATCTATATTTGGCTAATTCATATTCCTCTTTTATATGTTTTTAAAAAAAGAAAATCATTATTTATTTGATCAAAAACTGAAAATAGATATCAGAATTGTCGTGACCAATTTACGTGGGTAGTTATTGTGTTAGTACAATTCTATCATCGATGGCATCTCAAGGTTCGTTAATTTACAATTCTCAAATCACTACTGTCCTCTCGACGAATGTAACACTTCTAACCACTGAGATACGATAACACCGTAAGCTAGCTCCGATGATGTCCAATGAGTACATATCATCAATAGTTACTCGCTGCATGAGCAACTTGTAATATATTTATAATGATCAATCTTTATCATTTTCTTGTGTTCACTGAATTTTTCATTCTAGTCCCAAGTGATTAGATGATTTCTTTGACAGGTAGATAAGTTTCAAAATTTATTGGGAATTGTGAATGCAAACGTTGATTATATGTGTGATATACCTTTTCTTAGCACAAGGAAACACGATGGAATTGAGATTTTATAGTGAATAGCAATGCATGGCAAAAGTTTAGTCACACTATAACAACCTAAGGATTTTCATCAGATGCAAAATCAACCTATTTTACCACTATCACAATTATACGGGAAAATTTTTCGCTTTATTATATTACTTGCATTATCCATATCTTAGTATGCCATGTAACTTGCATAACTAAAGTAGACGAGCTACCGCAACCTATCTATGGCAATCCTGTCTTCATATATGTCAAGCAAACATCATAACATGTCAAGTCAATATGGAGAGTATGAGATGTGGGAAATAAGAATCAAGCAGTACTTTCAGATCCAAGACTATGCATTATGGGAGGTGATAGAAAATGGGAATTCATGGGTACCTATTCCTGTTACAGCACCAGAATCAGGTCCATTACAAAGACATTGAAGTGATTGGGCCCTCTAATACGAAGAAAAGATGTGCGAGAAGGATGATGTCAAAGCCAGATACGTTACTTTCCTCATGGCACTCCCAAATGAACATATTAAAGCTTAACTTTAACCAGTATGCTGGATGCTCATCTAATGTTTATTGCTATTAAAGCTCGCTTTGGAGAAATGATGCTACAATGAAGACACAATGGCCTTTTTGAAGCAAAAATATGAAAACTTCATTGTACAAGCTCATAATCTTTGGACTCTATCCTTTAACAGGCTTCAAAAGCTTGTTAGTAGGTTGGCAAGTTCTTGGTGTAGATACTTCTCCAGGAGGATTTAATTGTTAATGTTTTTAGAGAAGCTTTCCTTTAAATGGGCATATCTTGTAGTTGTCTGATGAACAAACCCGACTTTGTAACATTGGCGTTTTTGGCTGATGATTTGTACACAAATTTTAAAATTGTTGAACAATAAGGTTAAGAGAAATGTTTTGATGTTTATAATGGATTGACAAAAACTTGGCTATTCCTAAACCACTTCAGTACTAGCATTTACTAACTATATTAATACTGTAACACTGGAGTTTAGTACTGGCATCTCCAAATTATTAATGCTTGTGTCTCTGAAACTAGTATGATAGTTTTAGTGATGCACTGCTTATGCCTTTTTGTCCTATCAACCTCAAGGTTCTCAACTTGTTCATTGAAGATCTTGAGCAATTTCTATGATGATGATTTAGAAGAAATGGATCTATGTGGAATATGGCACTCGTTGAGTATTGAGGGCAAGAAAAGTTCTATCAAGAACCGGTAGGATATTGATTGATGGAAGTAGTACTGCTGGGTATGATAAATCTAAAGTAGAATGTTTCAATTGTCATAAAATGGGACATTTTGCCAGAGAATGCAGAGTACCAAGAAGTAAAGAAAACAGAAACTGGAATCAAGCAAGCTCCTCAAAAGCTGTAAGGATTGAAGATGCCTCTGAAAAGGCAATGTGTGCCATAGATGGTGGTGGTTTTGATTGGAGTGATATGGCAGAGGATGAAATTCAAGCAAACATGGCTCTCATGGCTTTTTCTGATTCTGAGGTATCTTGCTCTAAATCTTGTTTGCTAAATTATGAAGCTCTTAAAAAACAGTATGATGATTTACTAGTTAAATTAGATGATACTGCTTTTAAAGCATCTACATATAAAAGAGGGCTGTCAATCTTAGAAGCACAAGTTGTTAAATATAAAGAATCTGAAGTTTTGTTTTCTGAAGAGATTGCCTTGTTGAAAAGAAGTGTAGGTCATAAGGATTATCTTATGGGGTTAGTTAAGACTGAACTTGAAAAAGTTAAGGAAGAAAAAGAGGGAATTGAAATTAAGCTAGCAAAGTTTGAAAAATCATCTAAAGACTTAGATGATTTGTTAGCAAGTCAGGTAACTGACAAAAGCAAAAGGGGTTTTGGTTACAATGCTGTCCCCTCACCTCATCCCTTAATTCTCAACAGACCAACACCTTTAGACTTGTCTTATTCAGGTCTTGAGGAATTCCAACAACCTGAGATAAATTGGTATGGTCCTAGGGATTCAAGTTCAAAGCCAACCACTGTTTGTGATAGAGAGTCAAATAATTCTAAGGAGAATACTGATGACCCTCTAACACAACAACCCAAGTCTGTCACTGAAACTAGCTCTGTTGTGCAAACAACTTCAAAGTAACAAAAAATGAAAGAAAAAGTTTTTTCAACCATGCTAATAAAGTTCGGTTAGAAGAACCTCAAAAGGCTAGAGAGACTCTGATGCACCAATAATTGAAGAATTAGGGTGTCAGGATGATGAGTTAAGAAGTTGAGTCTACTCCAAAGTGGTAGAAAGAAAATACCTACTAGGCTACTAACAAAGATGTCTGTCAACACGTCAAACCCAGTATAAGGACACAATTAGTTGTATGCTGAGATGTATAGGGTCACAGATACAATAGGGTAACCAAAGAAGTTGGAATGGTCAGAAAACTGATCAATTAGGACGTAACTTTGTCTTTACTAACAAAGCATGCTTTATTTGTGGTGATTTTGATCATATCCAATATTATTGTCCTAATGCTTATAAACATATGGTTCCAAGAGCAGTCTTAATGAAGACTGGCCTGAAAACTGTCAAAAATGCAACACCTCTTAGTACTGTTAGGTCTGTTAACACTGCCAGATCTGTTAGTACTGCTAGATGTGTTAAAACTGTTAGGCCTTATAATACTGCTCACCCAAATTCAACAGTTTCTTGTGCAAGACCAAAGTCACATTTTCAAAATAAAGCACAATTAATTGTTCAAAAGCCCTTTTTCAAGAATACAGCATTAACAAACAGGTCTAATATTCAAAATATTAATACTGGTAGACAAACAGTTAATACTGTTAGACCAAATGTTAATACTGTCAGGGCAAGGGGATTTAATGCTGTTAAGCCCTCAGCATGTTGGGTTTGGAGACCTATCAAACCTAATGGTGCATCATTAGTCTTTAACAAATATAATTACATTGATGCACGAGGCAGATCCAAGTCAGTAATGGCTTGGGTCCCCAAAGGTAACTAACTTCATAAGTTTTTGTGTGCAGAGCAATTCCCAATTAAATGAAAAAGGATTTGTGGATAGTGGATGCTCAAGGCACATGTCTGGAAACATTGCTCACCTCTCAGATTTCAAAGAATTTGATGGAGGATTTGTTACTTTTGGTGGAGGAGCAAATGGAGGAATCAATGTTATGGCATAGGAGGCTTGGTCATGTTAATTTTAAAAATATAAATAAACTTGTCAAAGAAAATCTTGTGAGAGATTTACCTTTAAAAAGATTTGAGAATGACCAAACGAACTATGTTCTTTTTACAGACTCTGAATGTCTTGTTCTGTCTCCCAATTTTAAGATGCCTGATGAAAGTCAAATTCTTCTTAAAATTCCTAGACAGAATAACATGTACAGTTTTGATATGAAGAACATAGTTTACCTAAAGATTGGTTTTAACTAGTCTAGTTGCAAGGCTACAACTGAGGAATCAATTGTTTGTGGCCTAGAAGCATGGTCTGTCAATTTCAAAACCATCAATAAACTTTCAAAGAAAATCTTGGAGAGATTTACCTTTAAAAAAGATTGAGAATAGAACCAAACCTGTTGCTTGCCTGTCTTAAAGCAAGCACCATAGAGCCCTTTAAGACCAAGGCCTTTAGCCTACTACTAAGCCATTATTCATGCTTCATATTGATCCTGTATGTCCAACTTTTGTGAGTAGTTTATTGCATAAAAAATACTGCTTGGTAGTAACTGATGATTATAGTAGATTTCATGGGTTTTCTTTTTAAGAACTAAAGATGAAACTAGTGAGATCCTTAAAAATTTTATCAAAGAGATAGAAAACCTAGTGGATAAGTCAGAAGTGATAATGGGACTGAATTTAAAAACCATGTGATGGATGAGTTCTGTAGAGAGAAAGGTATCAAGAGAGAATATAGTGTAGCAAGGACACCTCAACAAAATGGTGTAGCTGAAAGAAAGAATAGGACTCTCATTGAGGCTGCTAGAACAATGTTAGCAGATTCTAAGTTACCTACAACATTTTGGGCAGAAGCAGTTTCTACTGCTTGCTATGTACAAAATAGGGTATTAGTTGTCAAGCCTCATAATAAGACTCCTTATGAACTCTTTAGGGGTATTAAACCAGCTATAGGATTTATGAAGCCATTTGGATGTCATGTTACAATTCTTAATACCTTAGATAAGTTGGGCAAGTTTGATGGCAAAAGTGATGAAGGTTTCTTTGTTGGGTATTCTTTAAGTAGCAAAGCTTTTAGGGTATACAACATTAGAACAAGGAAGGTACAGGAAAACTTGCATGTTGGGTTTCTAGAGAATAAACCTATGTTGGAAGGAAATGGTCCAAAGTGGCTGTTTGATCTTGATTCTCTAACCCAATCCATGAATTATGTACCAGTGGTTGCAGGGTCTAGTTCTATTGTTTCTGCAGGTACACAAGAAGTTTCTGAGTCAAGCACACCATATCAACAAGATCAAGATTGTATTATCATGCCAATTTGGAAGGATGCTTCATACTTTGAAGATACTTCACTCAAATCTGTTGCTGATGCACAAATACAAGATCAAGATGTGACTCATGATGATTGCAGTTTTCAGGATGATGGTTTTGATGAACACCAAGTTAATACTGCCAGTCCACAGGTTAATACATGGTTAGTAGATAACTAAGTATTGGTTGTTCCTGAAATTAATACTGCTACTCCTGAAGGCTTGATGGGACCAATTCCTACAACTGAAGACACATAAGAGGAGGATCAAGGCATTGATTTGGGGAATCTTTCACCATCATAGCAGTCTCTTCACACCTCATACAAGAATTCAACAGGATCCTCCAAGTGAATCATGTGATTGGAGATGTGCATCTTCTGATTCAACAAGAAGGAAGACATACTCTTATTCTGAACTAGGCTTTCTTAGTGCCATATATGAAGGAAAGACTCACCATACCTATATACTTGCCTTTTGCCGTTCTTAACCAAGAAAGAACCAAAGAGAGTTACTAAGAGCTCTTAGTGATCCTGCATGGGTAAAGCAATGCAAGTAGAACTTCTATAGGGTGAATAGGGGGGGGGGGGGGGGGGGGGGGTTCAAGCTATCAAATTATGGGGTTTTGTAGATTTGCCAAGGGTCATAGGGCTATTGGACAAAGGGGTCTACAGAAACAAGAAAGATGAAAGGGGAATTGTTGTCAGGAACAAAGCAAGACTTGTTGCCCAAGGACATACACAAGAAGAAGGTATTGATTATGATGAAGTTTTTGCTCCAGTGGCTAGAATTGAGGCCATACGAATCTTTCTGGCTTATGCTTCTTATATGGGTTTTACTGTCTACCAAATGGATGTCAAAAGTGCTTTCTTATATGGTTAAATTGAAGAGGAGGTGTATGTATGCCAACCTCTAGGTTTTGAAGATCCTGACCATCCTGATAAAGTTTATAAAGTTGTGAAAGCACTATATGGACTTCATCAAGCACCCAGAGCTTGGTATGACACATTGGCCACTTATCTTTTGAGCAATGGATTTCAAAGAGGCAAAATTGATCAAACTTTGTTCATCAAAAGTCAAAAGGGGCACATACTGCTTGTTTAAATCTATGTAGATGACATCATTTTTGGATCTACCAAGAAGGAGCTTTGTGATACATTTGAGAACTTAGAATGATAAGTTTCAGAATGAGTTCTATGGGAGGGACTCACCTTCTTTTTGAGGTTGCAGGTCCAACAGAAGAAGTAAAGGCAGCTTTATCAACAAGATAAATATGTCAGAAATTTTTCGAAAAAATCAACCTACACAGATGTGAAGTCTGCCTCCACTCCCACAGATTTGGAAAAGCCCTTGGTTAAAGATGCAGATGCTGATGATGTTGATGAACATCTTTATAGATCTATGATTGGATCTTTGATGTATCTTACAGCATCTAGACCAGATATCATGTTTGCAGTTTGTGCATGTGCAAGGTTTCAAGTTTCCCCAAAAACTTCCCATCTTTTAGCTGTCAAAAGAATCTTTAGATACCTTAAAGGCAAACCATCACTAGGTCTTTGGTATTCTAAGGATCTCCATTGGAGTATAGTTGCTACACTGATAGTGACTATGCTGACTACACTTGATAGAATCAACCCACTGGTGAGTTGTCAATTTTTGGGAAATAGATTAATTTCTTGGCAATGCAAGAAACAGACTGTAGTTGCCACTTCTACAACTGAAGCTGAATATGTGGCTGCTGCAAGTTGCTATGGACAAGTTCTCTGGATCCAAAACCAATTGCTTGATTTAGTGGTACAATTTATGAACACTGATATCTACCAATGACAATATTAGTATTATTTTGTAATTAATAGAAAATCCAATTGTTTTTTTTCAACACGCCTAAAACAAAACATATAGAGATTAGGCATCATCACTTTATAAGAGATTGTAATAACTAAAAAGTGATCAAAATGGCTAAAATTGATACCAACTTTAATGTAGCAGATCTTCTTACAAAAGGCTTGATGCTGGTAGAGGTTCCAGTAGCTAGGTTACAATAATTGGAATGCTCAATCCCTAAGGCCTAAATCTCTTGTTTGTTTTGTAAAGTTTGTTAAATGTTAGTACTGTTAGTTATTTGTCAATTAATACTGCTAGGTCTACTTAGTACTGCTAGTTATATTTAACACTGTTTGTTACAACTGTTACTTATAGTTAGTACTGCTGGTTATCTCTATGTATTTTTGTTAATCCTGTGAATAACACTTAATACTGTTAAACATGCAACATGTTTGGATTATGTTTTTCTTGGTTTTAAGCTAACTTTTTCAGGATAAACAATGAGGTGTCAAATTGGTTACTCCTATGTAATTATTGAGGTAGGAAACATGTTGTCTGTTCTTATAGTGTTGGTTGTTACACCACACAACAAATGGTCATCAATTCACCATGTCTAATAGACATCAAGAATTGACTAGTCCAGAGCAAACGGCTCCTGGTAAAGACTTCCCAAATCCGTTGATAGTTGATAGTTTACTCAAAACTATATGGTCCTCAATGCACCATGTTATTACAATGAAGCATTGGCTAGTCCAGAGCAAACGGCTACTGGTAAAGACCTCTCAAATCCGTTTATAGTTGGTAGTTTACTCAAAACTACATGGTTATCATTGCACCATATTTTTCTAATGAAGCAATGGCTAGTCCAAAGCAACGCTATTGGTAAAGAACTCTCAAACCTTGGTTTATGGCTGGTAGTTTGCCAAAAACTACACTTTGTGTGAATTTGTGAGCTAAAACAAAAGAGAGAATTGGTGAGCTCAAAAACAGAAAGAGAGTTGTGTAAACAAAATAGACAGAGTGCAAAGTGAGCCAAAAGAATTGAGAGAAGAATTTGTTAGCCTAAAAACAGAAAAAGAGATTGTGTGAGTTATTCTTTTAAGTATCTTATAGTTTGTCACTCGCTATGGTGGAGAAGGTACTACTGTCAAGCGCATTACTTTTAGTACTATGCTGGCCTAAGTTAATATTGCTGGATAACCGTTTGTTACTGTTAGGGCCTAATAGACTTTTCATTTATTAATAGAGCCATTGAGATATTTCCGCCAAATACCTATGGAATAGGGGTTTGACCAATTGGACTTTCGTGCATCTATTATATATACATGTGATTTATTCACGATCACTTCAAATTACATAATATTGGTCAACGAATCTCTCTCTGTTTTCTCTATTACTTTGCAATTAACTTTCTCCAGCCTTCATACTTACATACACGATCCTATCCCAGTTTATTAATCACAATTTTCATCATGGCAAGTTTGGATTTTTGTAATAAACACAATATGGTAGCATTTCTGGAAAAATCTACAGGAAGTGTAGGGTTTCATCAGATCATAGACTTCATCAATCGAAGTCATATTTGCTATGCACTTACTAAAAGACCAGAGTTGGGTCTCCTTTATAAAACCATTTAGAGGTCTGCTGAGACTTTTAACTGATGATTATATGGCCACGTTCAAGATTCATGCTACTATTGATGGTCACTCACTTTCAATCACTGAAGGTTCTCTACGGCGACATCTCAAGTTGGATGATCAAGATGGCATTACCTCTCTTCCAACTACAGAGATCTTTGCTCAATTGGCGCTTATGGGCTATGCTACTGACTCAGATAAGTTAACCTTTCAAAAAGGAGTATTACACCGTCAATGGAGGTTTCTTATTCATAATATTCTTCACTGTTTAAGCCCAAAGAAGACTGCTTGGGAGCAGTTTAGTAGTAATATTGCAGCTGCTGTCATTTGTTTAGCCACAAATAGAAAGTTTAATTTTTCTAGGATGATCTTTGACCACATGGTGTCTAACATATCTAGTCCCCATAAGTTTTTGATGTACCCTAGGTTTATCCAACTATGCCTAGACATGCAGAGACACAAGCTTCAACAACACACAAGATTTTATTCTGTTCCATCTCTAACAATGAAGGTGTTTAGCAATATGAAGAGATCCACCAAGGGATTTTCAGGTCAGGAGGTTCCTTTATTTCCCACTATGTTAGATGCTACTGAACCCTCACCTTCACCTTCTAGAATCACATCTTCACCTTCCCCTACACCTACACCTTCACCTTCACCTGAACCATCTCCTACTCAACCATCTCCTACTCAACCATCACCTACTCAACCCTCACCTACACAACTTTCACCAACACAACCTGGTACAGAATACCATCTTCCTACACCCCATGACTCACCTCTCCATGCTGTTCACTCACATGGAAGTGAGGAGGGTAGTTTGAAACTTCAAGAATTGATGAATTTAGTTAACACTCTTTCTGACAGGATTGGAGTTTTAGAGGCTGACTTGTTGAAGACAAAGAAAACCTACAGTTCTGCTTATACCAAGCTTATTCTAAGGGTCAAGAAGCTAGAGTCTCAGATAAAGATTGGGAAAGCAAGGAAACAAACCAGGGTTGTTATTTCAGATGATGAAGCCTTTGAAGATGATTCTTCCAAACAGGGGAGGAAGTTATTTTCATAAGAGGATTTCAAGAAAAAGCTAGTAACTAGAAACTGAACTATTCATATCAAGAAGTGACTCCACTGAAGTCATCCAGGATCACGAGGGCAGTGGAAAGCAAGTGATGAATTAGTACTGCTGGTTAGAAGAAAGGACTGCTATGTAGAAAGAAGTTCCAACAGTTAGTACTGTGAGGTACACATTGAGTACTACAGGAGGACTGTTAACATACAAAAGAAGAAGTACTGAGAAAAGACAAGACATGAGAAGGGAAAAGACCATAGATGATATAAGGAAGAGCCTAAGAATAAGTCTACAAAGGGACCTTGAACAAGAACATTAAGTTAAGCGAAGCATTAACTTGAAGAGCAAATGAATTAGTGAACAAAGAGCTCAATTGCTAGAGAAAGAGATTGCTAAACAGTGGGATGAAGAAGAAAGGAAAAGAGCTATGGATGAAGCTAAGACTACGAAGAAGATTGACTGGAATGATCCCTCTGTCCTTAGATATCATTCTCTCAAAATGAAGCCAAAGACTATTGCCCAAGCTAGAAAGAACATGATCAAATATTTGAAGAACCAAGGAAATTTTAAGATCACTGACTTCAAGGGGATGTCTTACAATGACATAAGGCTAATTTTTAGAAAACTTTGGGATTTAATCAAATATTGTGCCCTATGCGATGAAGAGAAGGGAATAAAAAAGCAAAAGTCTCCTGAAAAAGAAAGGTCTCCTGAAAAGATTGTAGAAGAAAAAGTTGTTACACAAGAGGAAAAGGAAGAAGTTGTTAAAGAACCTGGAACAAAAAGAAAGAAGTCCATTCCTAGAAAGAGCATAAGGAAAAGACAAAAGATGGAGGAAGATTCAAGAAGAAGAACTCAAAGAAATTTTTAGACATCATACAAAGAGAAGAAGGATCTATAGAAGCTGAAATCCATGTCTACCAAAGTTTCTAATTGTGGATTGGAAGTCTTATGTTTTGACTGAGACTTTCATGTATTATCAAATATTCAGGGGAGATGGAAGTTCAAGGAATTATATAGACTTGTTAAGGAAAGGTATAGGGCTTCAAGACCAGAAGGGTATGATCTCATGCTTTGGGGAGCTTGCACACTATGTTTGAGCCAAATGAAGATGATGAGTTATGGAAAAATCAGCATTAATACAATCTGCTAAGCTGGAGTTTGTATGATTTCTGTGGTATTCACATGTTATTAATGGAGAATGGAATGGCCATACATATGCTGACAGAGAAGAAATATCCTTTAAGCCAAGAGATGATCTCCAAGATGTTGAAGAAGAGATTAGAGGTTGATCATGAGAGTACACAGGCAATTGAGCTTCTCAGATTTATAAGATCTCAAGTTCAGAAGTGACAAAATTGTTTGAAAGAATCATCAGCAGAGGAAGAAGACTAGAAGATTTTATTCAGAAGAAACTTGATGATTTAAAGGATAATCACATTTAAGGGGAGATTGTTAGGAATAAATCTTCATATGACTTAATACTACCAACAGTACTAAAGGAGTTAGTACTGCCAGTACAAAGTTAGATACTGCAAGGTACTTAATACTGCTAGTAGAAGAAGTTAGTACTGCTAAATGGTCAAAGCTGATGAACTAAAGATAAGAATGCATGGAGAGTATTTTGGATATTTATATTTGAATTGTAACTGAACCTAAATGATAGGCTGATATCTTTGTAAAAGGCTCCTTGTATTTCTATAAAAGGAGATCCCAAGTGTAGAGTAACTTAGAACTTTTAGAGATACATTTAGAGAAAATTTGTAATCGCTTCAAGGTTTTTGATACACGAGGCTCCCCAGTACTTAAAGAGACTCGATTATTTATAATATTGAAATCAAGAGTTTGATGTTATTGTTTGTGTGTGATCATTACTGGTTCATTCATAAATTTCTCTCAGAGTATCAGAGTGTAGATTCGTATACCATTGGTATATAACAAAGTCTCAAACTTAGTTATTTTGGATACTTCCAAGTAACAAACTCTTTATATCATATAGAATTGATCAAGGCATGGATCAAATTGGCATAAGATGTCTAATTCATGGAATCTCTAATGTTAAGAGTCCCTTAAGTTCATTCCTTTCACAACCAAGTTGTAAAATTTGTCTTCCATTTACTTGACTTCATCGAAGGCAATACTTATCGGTTAAAGTCTTTTTCATTTGGTCCAAGTGATTTGAATATGCTTGATCTATCCTAATAGGTTGAGTGAAATGAATTTCACCAACACATGACTCATCGGTTAAAGTACTAGTAGCATATGTTACTTTTTTCTTTGGCATGGGTGGCTACGAGAAAAATCTAAGTCAGTCCGCTCAAACTAGTGAATAGGCTAACTGCTCCTTCCTATCCATGGAAGTAGAAAGGTTGACAGCTAACAAACTATTTAGAGTTTCCCGTTTTTGCTACAGGAGTTCCTGTAGGTCTGGTGTTCCTGTTGGGATTACTATTACTTGTCATTGACGCAGCTTGTACTTTTAGAGATAAGGAAATGCCATCATTAATCAGTTGTTGGATGGCAGCTAAATTGTATGCTGTGTTTTCATATTTGACAGTCCTTTTGGGGAGGCATTCTATCAATATACGATAACGCGCATAAAGAATGATATCCAAATTTTATAAAAAGAATGGTATGCTTAAAATGCTTAAAGAGAAATGCTTTTTTGAATTTCTAATCACTTAGAGGTTATGATAAAGACTAAGAAATGAAGCAAATGGTGAAATGAAAGAAAGAGCGATAATTGGAAAACAAAAGAATGAAACGGGTTGCCTTTATAAATAAAAGCCTTCTACTGTACATAGTCAGATTTTGACAAGCATTTTTATTTATACCACACATCCTATGGCTAGGATAAAGCTATAACTATTCTAAGAGTTTGTTGATTCTGAGCTGGTAGATGACATCCTAAAGATCCTCTTGATTTGTTTGGTGACGAGCTTGGATTTCCTTAATGATTTGTTCAAGATTGGAAATTCTATAGTGAGCAAAGGCAATCTTGTCCTTTTGCCCTAATTTCTTCTTTTGAAGTTTGATAATCTGAGTACGGATTCTCTTAAGTTCGGTCTTTAGTTCGTTACCATTAATACGTCCTTCTTCCATTTTCTCAATGCGGTGAAAAGAGAGTTCATCTAAGTAATTCAAAATATCTTCAACTTGTTTCTCATGATGTTTCAGATACATCTTATCTGAACATTTTCGTATTTCAAATACCTGAGGTGGGGTAGGAGTATAAACTGAGATAGATGGTGATATCAAATCATAGGTTTGATTCCAGGATGAATTAGATAATGTAGTTGAGGCAGAAGATGGGGAATAGATTTGCTTCTTAGGTGGTAATAGTTCTTCAGGAACAAAGAAATATCGGGGATTAAATAGTAGTGATGGTGGTAATACTGGAGATGGAGTCAAAATAGCTGGTGGAGTAATAGGAACTAGTGAAGAAATAGTAATTCCATAGCAAAATGCTGTAATGTTCTCAAATAAGGATTAATGTAGAAAGAGGAGAATATCGGGGAATCAAATATCGTTAAGTTTCCCGAAGGTACAAGAAATGCTTCCTGATGAAGCTAAGAAATAATCCGATGAGACCGAAGTATAGTTAAGAATATTCATAGAGGAAAAAGCATCCTCAAGATCGAAAGTAGAGTGGTTGGGAGAAGACATCGTTTTGTTAACAACTCAGTTGTAAATAACATAAGTTATTTAAGGATATAAATAGTAAAATATTTAATTTATCTTTAGTATATTGATCCAGAATGTGGTGGCACAGAGGAACTTTGATGGCTGAAAAAGATATGTGGTTTATAGTTAAGAAGGTTTGACCCTGTTCCTCCATATACCCATGGCGCTGAAACCAATCTGTAACACCCCCCAATTTTTATAGTAATAAATCAGCGAAGCAAATCTGGGTATTACTTCATGGAAACAACAATCCAAATCATAAGAAAATGACCCAAAAAGAGACTTTTATTCAAAAAGATATGTTATCTATTCATTTCGAGAATCAAGTTTTTACAAAGGCAGGTCCCAAAATCTAGTTACATAGAATGTGAACGATAACAAGTTAGCCATCTTCTGGGGAGACCCATGCCACTCCGTGCCATATATTGCTCAATAACCAGAGATAAACTGCTAAAAAGTCAACACAAGGTTGAGTGAAATCATAGTTTATAAACAGTTTGAATACAAAGTCATAGTTTATAATAAAGTACAAACATAATTAATTATGAAAATGTTATTGTTATATCCTGGTCACATTATAATATACCAGTTAGTTGTAATATTGCAACAATGCAATTAACTTAGTAACCGTGTATTACAGCATTATAGTCTTGGTTTGGTCCCTATTTGTTCATGTCTTGTATAGTAATAAAGTCCCTTGGTCAAGCACATGGCAGCACAAACTAACAAGTGTAATATAAATACCCAAAATGATATGATATTATAATAGAGAGATTAATAGGCCCCTCGGTTTAGGTAAATTACCATATACCTAATGAAATTCAAATATAGTGTGTTTGTGTTACACCCATCCGGCTCACACAAACAGGATTCGTCAATCCTGATAGATCTATCCACAATATTCGCGTTCCCCTATGATTAATGGTCCATGATAATGAGGGACATTTAGCATACTGAGACATAGACATTAGTCATAAGGTAATATCAATAGCATAAAAACATGTAAAAACACTGTATTCCTGTATTTAAGCATGTATAAGTCTTTGAAAAGTATCCAATTTTATAAAGAAAAACGAGTATGTAAAAGAGTTTGTAACAAGCATGTATCCCCCTCGCGGGTTTATAAAACATGTAAATAAGTAAAGGCGAGGTTATGAATCTCACTAAGTCTTTGAAAAGTAATCACATTGTTATAAGATAAACGAGTATGTAAAAGAGTTTGTAACAAGCATGTATCCCCCTCGCGGGTTTATAAAACATGTAAAATAAGTAAAGGCGAGGTTATGAACTTCACCTGATAGGTAGATGCAATAAATATTTTAGAATGAAAACTGACGACCTTGTATCTTAACAAGGAATGTTGATATAGCAAAATGATAGTAAATAGCCACGTCACGCAACCTGAGTAAATATGTCAAGTCTTAAGAAGATTGTACTCTAGAACTTTAGTTTTAAGAGTTATGAGTTTGATTGAAGAGTTTGGAATTATTGTATCACCGTTCGGGCCATCATAATTCAGAAGTCATTCAGTAAACGTTTGAGGAGCTAGGGCACTTTAAATCGTAAACCCAACAACTCAGTCAGAACGTAATACCAAGATGAAACTCCTTAATATGAAGCTCCCTAGTATTGTGATATGATATAATCGGTTTTAAGCGTTTTAATCAATATCTGGAAATGTTAAGCACGAGAAGCGTTAATTAAAGTTATGTCTTGTAAGGTTTTAAACATGATTTTATACTTTTTCAAAATGTTACATTTTAGACCCTTGAGTTTGAAAAGTGGCAGAATTTACCCTTGGAGTTTGCACTTTTACGACTTTGGTCCTTCAACTTCAAAAGATATACCAAGTAAACCTTGCACTTTGAAAAGTGACATAATAGACCCCTATAGTTATAACTTTGATAAAATGACATATTCAGCCCTTTTTGTTATAAGTTTCCGAAAGTTACGATATATACCCCTTGCATGGATTATAAATACAAAATATGTCCAAATTGCCATGCAAGCTTATTTTAACATTTCAAAAGATATTTATAAGTTATAATAAACTAAAATATGAAGTTTTAACGTAACGCAAGTTTAAAATAACGATTCGTTAGGCTAGGAAGCTAAAACGGGTCAAATTAGGGTTTCAAAACGTAAACGCACGGGTTTTAAGTTCAAATTCCTTCAATAATAAATAAAGTGGTTATTTTAACATTAGTTAAGCATGCTAGGATAGATTATAACAATATTTAATTATTATAACATTTAGTTTTAAGAAAAACTCGAAATTAGGGTTTCGGGTGTACGGTTTTGGATCAAAATGGAAAATGAGCATGAATTGAGTTATGAAACTTTAACAAGAGTATATTTAGGATCATATGAACATTATAAGAGTGTAGGAGCAGAAGTATAATCCTTAGAACCTGGGTTTGAGCTTATAGCTTGAAAACGGGTTGAAATCGGGACTTTTAGCTTCGTACGCCTAGAATAACGACTCCCGGGCTTCTTTTCTTGGTTTCTTTTGCTTCACTTCTATTCTTGGGACTTCTTAGGATCTATTAGAATTCATATTGAGCAAAGGATTGCTGCTATGATGGGTTATAGAGGAGGAAGTGGGGGATGAGTAGAAATGAAGAGTTTATGGTCCTATTTATAGTCAAATGACCCTTAAAGGCCAAGGTATGCTTATAGGACGTGTGGAACAGCTAGAGGGTGATGTGGGAAGTCTACATGATGAGTCATGTAAGATAGAAATCAACTAGAAGGTGTTGGAACACCCTTTTGATGCCATGGCTTGAAATGAAAGAACAAGAGCACATGTGAAGTTTTTCTTAATAAAAATATTGAAGATATTTGTTGTAGAAGGTGTGTAAGCTGCTTAGGAAGGTGAGGTGCTTGTCATGGAGGTGCTTGTTTGCAAAAAGATTAGTTAAAATGGGTCAAAATGAAAGAAACTAGGTTTCGGGTTCATTAGGGCTTATTTAGGGTTTTCAAGCTTGTAATTCGTGTACATTTGATCAATAATGATGGATTAATGTTTGTAAGGATTGTATTAAGGATTAATAACAAGAATTGATAGGTGGTTCGGGTTTAAAATGGGCGAAAACGAGTAAACGGGTCCAAAGTTCCAATTAGGGCACAATTAGGGTTTCTTGGATTCAATTTGCATATAGTTGAAGTAAAATGATGAAATGATGATTGTATATGATTGAGAATGTTGTAAATTAAGTTATTACAACTTATTTGAGTATTGGTTTAGGTTTACAATGGATAAAAATGAAGAAATGGGTCATGGTTTAGTATTTAGCTCGGTTTAGGGTTTCTGAATTTTGAATTAGGGTTTTGAGTGTAAATATGTATATGAAAGCTTATGAGTAGAATAATTAGGGTTTACACATTGTATATTGAGTGTAGTAACTTGTACAAAAGTGGTGGTGAAGAAATTGGAGGTAAAACAGAGGTAAAACGTCTATTTTAGAGATCATGCTTAATGACTTGTATATTGAGCTTTTAAGGACTTGTACTTGGGGGGTGTTTATAATTCAAATGAGATGTTATATTAATTGTACATATGCTTTAGTAGCTTGTACATTCACTTTAGATATTAACCCTTTATGGAATTAG
The DNA here is from genome assembly GCA_026074375.1 of Tanacetum coccineum. Classification (NCBI taxonomy): domain Eukaryota; kingdom Viridiplantae; phylum Streptophyta; class Magnoliopsida; order Asterales; family Asteraceae; genus Tanacetum; species Tanacetum coccineum. Next base: position 53,914 of record BQNB010010748.1, on the reverse strand, counting down.
GGTTTAGAGGTATACGATAACGGTTTAAAGCCCGTTTTGATATAACGTTACGAATGGTACATTATAGGAATAATGTACTTTGTAATAAGGATATTATGATATTGACTTGACATGTTATGATGTTTTCTTGACATATATGAAGATAGGATTTCCATATATAGGTTGTGTGAGCTCGTCTACTTTAGTTATGTTACATTGCATATTGAGATGTTGGCAATGCAAGTAATGTAATAAAGCAAAAAAATTCCCCGTACAATTGTGATAATAGTAAAATAGATTGATTTTGCATTTGATGAAAATTATTGGGTTTTTATAAAGCTTCACATATGTGTGCTTTAGTAGCTTGTACATAAGTGGTGGTGAAGAAATTGGAATGAAAACGGAGGTCAAACGGCTATTTTAGAGATCATGCTTAATGACTTGTATATTGAGCTTTTAAGGACTTGTACCTTTCTTTGGATAGAATGTATAATTATATGAGGATTTATAATATTGTACTATGCTTTAGTAGCTTGTGCATTCACCCCCCCTCTTTAGATGTTAATATATCATGGAAATTTAGGTTTTTAGAGGTAATACGATAACGGTTTAAAGCCGTTTAGATATTAACGTTTGAATGGTACATTATAGGAATAATGTACTTTGTAATAAGGATATTATGATATTGACTTGACATGTTATGATGTTTGCTTGACATTTATGAAGACATGATTGTCATAGATAGGTTGCGTGAGCTCGTCTACTTTAGTTATGACATACTGAAATATATAAGTAATGTAATAAAGCGAAAAATTTCCCCGTACAATTGTGTTAATAGTAAAATAGGTTGATGAAAATTCTTGGGTTGTTATACAAACCCAATCATTTTAATGTTTGTACTTTATGTGTTTGAATTTTTACTTTTTTGTGCCTACGTGTATGTCTTACCAAAACATTACATACGGCGTATCGAACCCCTTTGGATACGGCGTATGTATGTCTGGACGTTATCAGTTTTAAAACTTAATTATTTAATTTTTTAATTTCTCTAGTATTTTATTTTTCTACAGGAACAATACGGCGTATCCTAGGGTTTAGGATACGGCATATTGATCCCTATACAGTTGTGTGTTTAATTGTTTTCTTGTACCATTGTATTGAGATAGAATTTGCACTTGTCTTCTAATCTCTTATACAGGACCTTGCTGAAACTATAATATGGTATATGCTGAAAAAGACATGTGTTGAACTTATTCGGGCATGCTGAAGCCCTAGTTAACACACTTTTTGCTCAAGGACTCATCTTGGAGAATTATCACGAGCAAAACATCAGAGAGTTTTCCGTTCTAATTCTATTTTCCTTTATTATTTTATTGTTTTATCTATACAATGAGGACGTTGTATAATTTAAGTGGGGGGTGTAGAATTAGAACGTATTTGTCTTCTTTTTTACAAAATAACATGCAATGTGCTTAAAAACGGCCAAATTTAAAAAAAAAAATTCAGCATGACTTTTGTAAAAATCACTAGTTACATTACCTAGCGCACTATAACCATTGATACATATTATGAGAATTAAGCCTATTTCATTTCCAACGGTCTACTAAAAATTTCACAAAATTATGAGTGTGTCGGTGATGTAGTGGACTTTAGAACCTGGCCTGATATATCACTCGAGACCGCCATGATTAGTACTATGGATTTAGATGGAAGAACATGTTCAACTGATAAATTTCTAGGATTTAACCAAATAGCCTACATGTCGTAAAATAACTATCCACACTGGTTAGTTAACTCCCGTGTAACCCTTGATTACTCTCATTTTTAGAGTAAAATCCCCTAGAACAACCTGTTAAGCCATTCCTTTCTTTTTCCACACCATATTATATGTTTCACTACACCTTTGCACCTTAGCCTACCATGTAGATTAAGCCTATTTTACCAATGTTGCTAGTTTCTTTCGTGTAAAGTCTTGTATTTCCTGTGTCAAAGTGAAATTTTTCTATCTCTGTAATGGTTGGGAAATTACACAATGCAATGGGAAAGACATGTAGCTCGTAAGTTTCGCTACTTTCGCGATTATGAATCATGTCCGAAGAAGAAATGTTACAAGGAAAAGATTATCCGGATGAATTATGATAGTGAAGACGGTAAAACCAAACCGAGTTTTGAATCCAGCATGCCCGAGAAAACTCGCATTCCCTTTGGACGGAGGTTCGTAGGATGAGGAACGCTTAGAAATTACATCAAACTTTGGCCTTATCGACTTCAATTCCTTTTCTAGAGATCTTATGTCCTAAAACAATGCCTTCTTTAACCATGAAATGGCTCTTTTCCCAATTTAGTGCTAATTTGGTGTCTTCACACCTTTTAAGCATTCTATCTAAATTGGTAAGACATGAGGAAAAGAATCTCCAAAAACTAAAAAATCGTCCATAAAAACCTCCATTGTTTTCTCTATCATGTCGTGAAAATGGCCCATCATACAAACGTTTTGGAAAAGTTCCGGGATTTCGTCTTTGGGAGAATTGCACAAACGAAGGGCTATACGACGGTTCGCGTGTATGTTCCGTTTAGCTATTTTTTGGGCACGTAAAAAGTAGTTTCTCTGATCTTTAGGGTTCAATGGGAATTTGAAATTACCTGAAAAAACATCTAAGAAACACATTAATTCTCGGTGCCGAGCTAATCGCTTCTAAACATCTGGTTCCATGAAGGTGTAACGGAGTAAATGGTCTTTACAAGTTTCTTCGTTTAACTTTCGATAGTCGATGCAAACTCTACATCCCGTGATAATCTTGTAGGACCAAGCTCATTTTACTTCGTTTGTGACATACGGTCATACAACCTTTTTTTTAGGAACCACAATGGACGCGACTAACCCATGGGACTATCGATATCGGATAACATCAATCCTACGTCAAGGGGGGGGGGGGGGGGAATGTCTTTTTACCTTCTTTCTTACTGACGTCGTGGGATTTTAGGGTTAACCCTCCTTTGATGTTGCACTGAAGGTAGTAAAGCATCTTCTTAAAAGGATTTTGTGTGAGAAAAACTCTGGATATATGCCCGCGATATAGAAAAAGTTTCAAGCAATTGGATAGTTTCGGTCTTTTAGAACATTAATGTTGGAGGTCTTTTCTTCCTTGGCTCAAATCTTGTTGATAATTATGACTGGGAAGTGTGTTGTTTTTCATCTCTAAAAAGCATACGCGAGATGCCTGGGGTGGTGGGGTAACGCGTTAAGTTTCGACTTTTGGGAATTTCATCTTTTGTTCATAAGAAGTAGCATAGTTCGACTGGAAAACATTCTTTGGTTTCGACATCTTTGAGACTTTTTGAATTCCAGGTGAATATCATATTAGTTGGGTTAGGTATAAATGGAATCATTGTGAGAAGTGCTCGAGAATGAGAATGTCACCCTAGGGATATAGTTTGTAGCATTGAAAACTGGTGAAACTGGTTTCATCATCGATTGTATGAAGCATCGGTTTTCCCTTTCAAAGAGTAAGAAATCACTTCATCAAGGAGTAAGTGTTGGAGGGATGTGAAGTAGAAACAATCGGATATCGAAGTACGGAAGATAAGGATTGTTTGTAGGCAACGGCATGGGCAATCCAAGTACCTTTGTATTGTTTCTAGTACATCTATTTTGTCAAATTATGTTGTGCGGGAAAAAGAGCAGGAAACGAATGGAAATGGCGAACCTACTAAGCTCACGCCCTTGGTTGAGTTGCATAAGGAGCCTAGAAATTTTTCAAAAAAAGTCAAAAGACAAATTGCGAAAGAGCAAGGGAAACTATTTTTAGAGAGTTTAGATATGTTATTAATCAACATTCCTCTAGTCGACATGCTCAAACAAACAGTATATTATACTAAGTGCTTGCAGGAGCTCATGCTAACAAGACCAAAATCAAGGAGGTGTCAATGGTTAAACTCAATGCATGATGCTCAGCAGTTTTGCAAAACAAACTACCACCAAAAGAGAAAGATCCATGAACTTTCATTATTCCTTGTTTAATTGGTAGTATGAAAGTTATTAATGCCTTAGCAGATCTAGGTGCCAGCATTAGTGTCATTCCGTTCTCAATGTTTAAATGATTAGGTTTAGGGAATCCAAAACCTATAAAAATGCTAACTGAAATAACAGATAAATCTATGCAATCCCCAAAGGGAATGGTAGAAAATGTCCTAGTGAAAATCGATAAGTTTAATTTTCTTGTAGATTTTGTCATGCTTGACATTGTTGAGGATGATACAATCCCAATAATACTAGGATGACCTATGCTTGTGACTTATCATGTTAGAATTGATGTTTTGGGAAGAAAACTTCACTAGAGGTAGGAGGTGAAAATATTATGTTTAAAGCTAACAAATTTATACCCTCATTTCCTGTTTCATCCGATTGTGCTATTAATAAACCCCAGGTACCAAATGGTTTTGTAATACAAGAGGATTTGGAGGAGTTTTTAATGAATGATGATTTTAATTGCGATTTGGGAGATTTTTGTCTTTTGCCCAAAAATGATTTGGACCCATTTGTAGCACTTCTAGATTCGAAAGGAGAAGTTGAAATGGGCATAGGACTAGCTCACTTTAGTAAAGAATTAGCGAATCTCTTCGACGACAAAGCTCCCAAAATAGCACACAATGAGGTAAATTACTTACCATTGCAACCTTAATTCTTTGAAACTAGCAATAAGATTCATCAATAAAATCCATACAATTTACAAACCACATGCAAGATAGGGTTTGGAAATTAAATCCATATATTGATCCCAATTCTCTGGTCAATATGATGTCTACACCTAGTTACTGTTGAGAAGTGCTCATGTCACACGAATATTTATATGGCTAGAAATACGTGAGTCTATGGGGTCACACACGTATACACATAGATAATACTCTATTAGTATATATAATAATATAAGTTTATATTTGTTATATATATTTAATAATATAACGATAATACTTAACTGTCGTTAATTAGTTCATTTACAAATAATTAACTGTTAGCCCCTTAATTAATATGTAAATGTACATAGTAATTAAATAAGTCAAAAAGTCAAACTTTGGGGAACTTTTTGTACTTAAGAAGGCCATCCACTTAAGAGATTAAAGGAGGGGGATTAGTAAAAGTTTAAGGTAACTTTTTCTTAAGATATGTAGCCCTAGTTTTCACACTATAAATATATGTCTTGGGAAATCACTCGCATTCATAACATTCTATTTTCTCTCCTCTCTTGAGCCGATCCAAGATCCCAATTGTAAGGGATTTTTGCTTGGTTTTCTTTAGTATCTTGAGAACACGATTTTTGATAAATCGTTAGTCTTGGGACTAGCATTCGGGTATCATCGGTTGACGTGTAGTGTCGATACACGTAAAACTTCACAAAACCCACCAACAAATACTCAATACCACACAACACTCAATCCACTATACACAAAAAAACAAAAATAAAATAAAACCAACAAACAACATCAAAACCATCACTCACTAAACTCACCTCCCACTACCACTACCACTACCAACAACCAACCAACCCAACACACAAACTCCATCACCAACACATACAAAACCACAAACCATCAAAAACAAACACAAACACCACAACACATCCAACCCCACAAAAACACATTACACTCCAACCACACAAACATCCCACACATAAACAAAAACCCACATCCCAATCTCCCTCCACCACCTCAAACCCAACAAACCAAGATCTCCCACCCACCACACTCTCTCCCTCACCCCACACACTTACCATAAACAACCACACCCAACATCAAAACAACAAACATAAACACCACAAACCAAACTCACAAACAAACACACACCAAATACTCCACCACACACAATCACCAACTCAAAACCCCTAAAACCATCAAAAACTCACTACCCCAACCCCACACCACCCCAACCCACACCCAAACACAACACAACCCCAAACATCTCCTCAAAAAACATCTCTCCATAACGACTCTCTTCAAAAATTAACACTCTTATATTAAATTCTACCACTACTATAATCACATCTAATCCAAGCTTCAACCACTACAACTTATCTCAATATCAAAATAAATAATCATAAAAAAATTCCTCCTTCATATCTCACTCTCGCAAATATAAACCCCGAACTACTCCTCAATTACTCAATAACTAAAAAAAAAAAAACACCTCTCAACTCTACTAAATTAAAACCTAAATCTAATTTAAAATAATTACTCAATACAACCATATATTTTTCATTAAAATTAAGTCTCTCTTTCTTTATTTTAATTCTACTTATTATTATCCTAATCCTTACCCAAAACTACTCATAACAACAAGAGATCTCATATACCAACAAATATTAATTAATTCATAAAAAATATTGATAACTCTCAATCTCTCTCTATATGATCTCCTATCTAATCACAACTACCTATATACTCTCTCAACCTATATTTATATAAAACTTATATATATTAAACAAATACAACAATAACAACACCTCACCCACACCAAATACAACCAACACAAACAACAACCCACCTAACACTCCACAAGACCCCCACACCCACTAAACCCACCAAACACAACAAAAACCCACAAAACACCAACACACAAAAAACCCCCCTCCCCCACCTACCACCACCCCTCAGACACAACACTCACCACAACCCCCCCAAACAACTCACCCACAAAAATTCACTAACACCAACCCACTCCCACCACTCACACTCTCCACCCCACACCACAACCACCAATCCCCCCCCCACCACAACAACACCCCACACACAACACACCCACCAACAAAACCACCACCAACTACACCACACATCCAACAATAAACCCAACCACAACCCACACAACACCAACACTCAACTCAACACAACTCACCAATCCACAAGACAACAACCACAACACACTCTCACAACCACATAAAAAAAAATACCCCAATCCTCGTAAACAACAAACACTAAACTCACACAAACACACCACAAAACATCACCTCTCACCAACCACTCCCCCCATCAAACCCCCCCCACCTCATACCACCACAATTAAACAAACTAACAACATCCCAAACACACAACCAATCCTCAACACAACCAGCATCAACACCATCACTCACTCCCACCCTACCTACAAAACTACCAATACAAATAAAATTCCTCTAAAAACTCACTACTCAACTCAAAAAACAAATCACAACACATAAACCATCCCCTCAAAACTCACACCCAACCCCTACCCTAACAAAATCCCATTCCACTCCAAACCAACACACCACCCCACATTACATCCCTCTATTTCCAACCGACAATAAAACATTAATAACTTTCTTATCATTATAATAAGTCTAATATTTTTAGACTTTATGAATCTCGAATATAAACAATAACTGCTCAAATTCTCATCAAGCTTTACTCTTCTAGATATCACTAATACACTCATCTATAATTTATCAAACTATTATGTTAGCTCTAACTCTAATCAATTTTCTCACCGACTTAATCCTTTGAACCTCTATTATAATCTATCAAAAACCCAATCTAAATAATAAAATTAAAGATATAACTACACTCTCTTTCCAATATTAAATATTAATAATTCTAATACTTACTTATAAAATTTAATGATTTCTCAATCCATAAATACTACCTACCCACTCAACCCCTAAACATCTAACCAAAAATTCAATAACAACACTAACAACGCATCCCACCAATACTCTCATACTCCTTCACTTGTACAATTCTAATCTCTTTCTAGATATAAAGATTCACCATTCGTACCAACTTGATTTTTCCAACTTCTCGGCATCTTCAACACTCTACTTAAACAGTCACACACAACCCAACCTTTAAACTCTAACTCCTCTAGAAAACTTAACTATATCAAACCAAATCAAATAACTTACAATATTAAACTATATAAATCCTTATGCAAAAGATTACAAACATGAATTTTATTACCTATCATATTTACATTTGCACTGATTAACAACTACAAATGCTTTTTATCTGATCTAAAATAATGAAAACTAAAACTAAATTCTTAATAAGCTAAAACTGAACTTAATCCTACTGAGATTAAAGCTAACAGTACTAACTTGGAAGTTAGTACTGGTAGTGCAAAGGTTCAGCAGTACTAACTGAGGTTAGTACTGCTAGTGTAAAATCAAGAGTGCACTAAACCAAACACTACTTAACCATTATGACAGAGTTGAGAAAAGCTTTTTAAGAGAAATTTGATGAACAAGTGATAAATACCATATAAAAACTAGCTTAAAACAAACTTAGTAATCATGATTAAACGACTGAATTAGCAAAATTCTAAGATCTAAACTACTTAAACTAATATTTTTGGATTTTATGAGTTTTTATGACAGAATTTAACAACTAAAGATCTATAACTACTTAAGCAAAAACAGATTAAGACACATAACTAATAAGTACTGGAAGAGACATTTAAACACTAATAAGAAAAGAGAATAAGCAAATAAGCAATATTAAGCATATAAACTAAAACTAAGCAAATTAAAACTGAAATTGGAGACGAATGAAAAGAGAAACTTACTTAACCTTTAGCTAAACAAAAGGCACCAATTAAGGCAGCTACAAGCTCTCTAGCTTAGAAATAAGCTAGAGTAAAAGTCCTTGGGATCTCTTCCAAGGCAAGATCCCCTTCCAAAAGCTTAAATCCAATAAGATCCATGTAAGATTAAACTGATTTAAGGTTTAGATAAGGTTAATTCTGAATTCAAACAGCTCAATTTCAGCTTATAGACTGAAAGAACTTAATATGAGCTTATTAGCTTATTGAGACAATATGGCTTATTAAGAGAACTTATCACTTAAAATGAGAGCTTAGAAAACGAGAATTATTTCATTCATCAAAAAAATAATTTCATAACATAATAAAAATATATAAATTAAAATATAAAAAATTCATTCAATGAAACAAAAAAGAAATAACAATAGACAAATAATTTTTTTTAAAAAAAACAGCTTAAAATCAATCAAAAAATTTTAACAACTAAATCAAAAAATACTCCTATTACTAAATATTTTTATATAACACATATCATATCAATCATATCAACAACAAAAACCAAATCAAAGATTCAAAAAAAATAACAAATCATTAATCAAAATTCAATTCTAAAATTCAAAAATTACCTTAAGTTAAACAATCAAAGTATCAATATAAATCAAATTCAATTATAAAATTAATAAAATAAAACAAAAAACAAAAACCAAAAATTAAATCCATTCAAATCAAAAATTCATAAAAATTGAAAAAACATACATATCTATAAACCAAATATTTCATCAAATTCACAAATAAGAACAAATATAAAACCTTATACAAAACAAATTTACATAACTATTGATTTACAATCAAATTTACACAACAATCAGGGCAATAAAATACAATTTCATATTATCATACAAAAATAAACAATTTTAAAAAATCACAAAAAATAATAAATGAAATATAAGAAAAAAAAATCATTAAAAGAAAAAAACTCAAATCAAATCATAAAGTAGAAAAACATCAAAAAAAATTAATCAAATCAAAATAACAATAGATTATCATTCAAAAATATATCACAAATATTATAAATAAAATCAATAAATTAAAATTAACAATTATCAGAAAAAACATCCACACTAACACAAAACAATAAACAACACAAATTATATATATAAAAATTTCAAACAAGACTATAGAATACAAATATCAGCAAAACAAAAACCATTATTAAACATATAAAAAACAGATCAAGATGTACAATGGAAAATAAAAACAAACAAATCAAATTCACAATATTAAACAAATATTCTAAGCAACACAAAATAATCAAAATTCATCAAATAAATACAAATTCAAATCAAAAAATGATTATTAATAAAAAAAAAAAAATAAAAACATAAAAAAAAAAATCAATTAAAAATTATTCAGATTAACACTAAATATTTAAAATAACAAAAAACAAAACAAAATCAAAACAAATATTAAAAAAAATATATATTAAAAAAAAATTCATCAGTATAAAAAAAACAATAATATAAGTATACATTCAATCATAATCATAAAGCAAAAATATTTAGATAACAAAAACACAAATAATATAAATTATGTTAAAAAAATAAAAATAACATCAAATAATTTTGATAGACTTAATAAAAACATAACAAAAAATCACATAACCAAATTAATTCATAATTTAACAATAATAAATTCAAAACATCATTAATTTACATCAAAACATTAAAAATCAATTCAAAAGAAAATTACAAAAATCAGCATAAAACAAAACATAAACAAAAAAATTACAAGAAAATTTCACATATCATTATCAAAATAGATGCATATCAATAACAATAAACAAAACATACAATCAACATATTATAACAAAAACATAAAGCACAATCATTACTAAACATAAAATATTTACTTTCAGAATACAATTCACAAACAATTAAACATCAAAATCAAATAAATACACATATAGAACAAACATATCAATCACAAAAATATATAAAATCATCAAAAAAAAAAAATCATTAAATTAAAAAAAAATATATACAAAAACAATTAAAACACAATAATCATTAAAAAAAAAAACAAAATAATCATCCCATAATATCAAAAAACATGATTAAACTAACAATTTAATAAAAAAAAAAAAAAAATATAACATAAAAAAAAATCAAAAAACACACAAAAAATAAAATATAATTTAAAATAATATAACTCAAATACTTAAAAAATAACAATTCAACATCATATTCAAACAAAAAGAATTAACTAAAGAATTAAAACACTAAAAACTGAACTTCATTAATTAAAAATTACAATACTTGAAAAGGAAATTACATTTAAGAAAATTATGAATTTAAGCTAAAAATTACTAAAACTAGATTAAAAAAAAGACGCTTTGTGTGTGTGAGAATGAGGTCTTTTTATACTGCCAAGCTGAAGCTTCTAGGACCTCTGCCTTGCTCTCCAAACTTTTAATCTCTGCCATCCATTTAATCAATCATTGGAGATCCTTTTGTGGCCGTTTGATCAAAATGTGGACACCTGAGGATTGCCAGCGTGGCATTCTTTGATGTGACGTTTGTGTTAGTTTTGTGAGTAAATTAGCACAAAAACCCACATAAATTTGTGCTTTCACCATGGCTAACGTGGCATTGAGCTTGAGCTAGGATAAGTATCCCCTTGATTAGACTAAATTATCCCTGCCATCTTGTAAGAGAGACCTTGAATTGTCTTCCGTACCCTTTAATTTTCATTTGCCCCTTGATTTACCATAGGAGTGAAATTGGGGAAGACGGGTGAATAGTAAATGGGTTTCCCGCTTCTTCTTTGACAGTTAAAACTGTTGATCTTTGGTGAGATTGCACATTTGGTCCTTGTCTTTCTTTTCTCTCTTTCAAGTTATAAATAACTTTTGGAAATTGCAAGAATGGCCCTTGTAGAAGAAAATTGGCTAAGGCTTTGGATCTTTGGCTTCTTTTTGAACTCTTCTGATTCTCGTGTCCGTGTTTGCTTGCTTTTGATTTTTCTTGTGAATTTTTGGCTTATCCGAACTGTTTTCTTGTGATTTTTGACTTATCCGTACCTGCACACACAAAACACAAATACAAGCATATTTTTGCCATTTTTGGTCTGTTTTGGGTTTATTTGGGTTATTTTAGGTATAAATGGATATGTGTATTTTACACTTATCAACTACAAGGACCAAAGTGTAACTTATAGAAAGTTTAGGGTTTATGTTGTGACTTTAGAAGATAGTTAGTTAGAGTTAGTTTTTCTTTTCTCGCTCATTTCTTGTATAAATACCCTGTACTATTCTTCGTTTTCAGTTCAATGAAATCACTTTCATTGTGAGTTTTCCACTAAATTCATCATTGTCAACAATTTTATACACACATTTTTATAGGCGGTTTTATAAACACGTTTTTATACACGGTTTTATACACACATTTTTACACATATTTTTATACACACGTTTTTATACGCACATTTTATACAAAGTTTTATACACACATTTTTATCCACGATTTTATACACGTTTTTATACACACAGTTTTATACACAGTTTTATACACACGTTTTTATACACACATTTTTATACACGGTTTTATGCATACGTTTTTATACACACATTCTTATACACATGTTGTAATACACATTTTTATAAAAACGTATGCATATAAATGTATGTATAAAAATATATATATATAATTGTGTGTATAAAAACGTGTTAAAAAATGTGTGTATAAAACGTGTATAAAATGTGTGTATAAAAATGTGCGTATAAAAATGCATATAAAAACATGGAAAAAAAACGTGTATAAAAACATTATTTTTCTAGAGGTAGTTTTAGATGAACAAAACAATAAACTTTAGTAACTTAAACGAACAAATTCACAAAGTTGAGTAACATACATGTCAAATATCCTAATAAGTTTCTTGATTGGAAAACTGTTCCCCCACAAAAAGTTGACGTGGTAAGGGTCAAAAACAACACGATCCCGGTTGCCAGTATTCGAGGTAACCTGAATGAACACACTTTTGTTGTTCGGTAACCTTAAAGTTAAACTTCGATAGTCTAGTAACCCAAATGAACAAAAAAAAGTTTAGTAACTTAGGCGAACAAAAGTTGATAGTTTAGTAACTTGTGTATCTAAAAACCCTAACTGCTATGCTTCCCCTCTATTTTTGCATAGCTTATATATTTCGTATTTTGCTAAGTTGCCATTTTAGTTATTTTGCCTACCATTATTTAATATGATATGTATTACTTTCCTAGTATTATAGATATGTTTTTCCCCCAACCGTAAGAAGTCTCGTTGGGGAACCGTTTTCCCAACTGGACTTAAGCGTTATAAGGAGCCTCTTGTGGAACCGAAGGAGATAGGATAGTTGATCGTTTGTCGGATGCGTGTAATAGGGCTGGACATGCGGAGTCGGGTGATTCTTGGGGAGGCAAAGTCAAACCCAAGCGAGGCCCAGCATAAGTTTATCCCGTCCTTTACCTCGTCATGTTGTTATTGATTATTTCTTTCGGATATTTCGTATTTTGGGAATTGTTGCGAGATTTTCGTTCCTTTATGTCGTTTCGATTTTATTTTGATATAAGTAAGTAGTTATGTAATGGAGCATCCTTTATGTGTTAAGTTGGAGTGGTTTAAGATGTGCAATGTGGCATATGTGCTTATATGTGAATTATGATTGAAATGGGTAATCTTGGAAGTAAGTACACGTGTGAAAGGAGGCACTTATAATTATGGTGGCCAACATAATTATAAAGGCATCACACACGTAGACTTGTGACCATGATTGCATTTATTTGTGTTTGGTTGTAAGGTGGTAGTGTAATATGTTTTTCTTTGATATGTGTATTCATGATAAGGATGGTGGTATGGGTAGAGAATTATTCTCTTACCCTAATTGGAGGATATGTTAAGTTGAGTTGTATAGATAGTAAGTTTCCCTTCTATCTAGTATTTATGGATACCTAGTATTGCTATTATAGAGGTTGCTCGTTTGTTCGGATTTCCTAAGTCTAAGCTTAGCATCCCTTCATCGTACTTTGTTAGTAAGGATACCTGATTTTCCTATTCGACGTCTCGATGTATATTGGTTGTTCGGAATCTGTTTTTTTCAGATATAGCCGCGTTTCGTTAGTTCTTTCATTGCATTGATTACTCGTATGAGTATCAAAGGTTTCTTTTAAGCACTAATTGTTTCTAACATATTAGTGTGGATCATTACTCTATTCTTTGTATATCCCTTGGTTTTCGTAACCTGTTGGCGACGCGTTAGTATCGATGCTTTTATGTTTGCTCTGTTGATTGTTATTTTGGATAAGACCTTACGTTTTCTTTTGGGTACGTAACGTCTTGCGTGAGTTTTCTTGTACGAGTTCGTTTGATTTTATTTTAAGTATATGGTTCCTGGTATTTTCTTTCGTTTTCAAACAATAGAATTGTGTTAGAGTCTGTACGGTGTTTTACGATCCATGTTGGTATTATGGTGTCATTGGTTTGAGTAACATATTTCATAATTGATGTCTAATTATAAAAACTATTTGGAAGTATTGTGTTAGTGTTTGAGAAAAACTGTGTTTAAAATGATATTTGTAAAAAGAATATGTTTAAATGGTCTATACAAATAGGATATAAAAATTTTTAAGTGGTTAACTAAATTTTATTTTATTATAAAAAGTTTTATGACAACCAGAATGAATTTTTCAAAGATTACATTTAAGACAATTTTATTATTATTTAAAATGATTTTATACTTAAAGTGACTTTCTTAATTTAAATCGATTTTTATAAAAAAACATTATTTAATTAGGTCTTTCGAGTAAAGTCGATAATTGGTATAAGATTTTCGTCTTTAGTATTGATTTTTATTATGTGTTCATTTGTCGTGGTACGCTTGTTGGTTTTCTTTCGTTGCGCTTTCACTCGGTGCATACACGTATCCTTTCTTTCAAAGGATTCTTATGTCATATGATCCATGTCTACTTGCATATGTGGAATCTCCTATATGCATTCCAGCCTTTGACTCGATATTCGTTTATTATCCTATTCGATTGTTCGTAACCTTTGGAGTTCGTTGATACCGGAAGCTTTGATGTGCTTGTGGGAATGGACCGGTTGTCCAAGAGGAATTTTGGGATAGTATGTCCGGGGAAGGTAGTTAGGATACCGTTGAAAGGTGATGAGATACTTCTGGTTCATGGTGAACGTACTCAAGGAGTCGTAAAAACCTTAATGAACACTAAGGTAGGTGAATCAAAATTAAGTGGTATTTCCGTCATACGAGACTTTATTGACGTTTTTTTGGAAGACTTGTCAATGACCACCGCAATGACAAGTTGAGTTCCGCGTAGACTTAGTTCCTGGAGTGATGCCAGTCACGAAGTCTCCATATCGTCTAGCACCTTTGGAAATGCAAGAATTGTCTGAACAACTTCAAGAGTTGCAAGACGAAGGTTTCATATGACTTAGTCATTTTCCATGAGGAGCACCAGTGTTGTTTGTTAAGAAGAGAAGCATGAAGTTTATTTGAAGTTAGAGTTGGAATTACTGAGGAAGGAGAAGTTGTATGCTAAGGTTACTAGTGTGAGGCAGTGAAGAATTGGGAAGTACCTACGACACCATCCGAGATATGATTATTCTTAGGATTGGCAGGTTACTTACCTATGTTTCATCGCAAACTTTTCTAAGATTGTTAAACCCCTTACTACCCTAACTTAGAGGAATCAGAAGTATGAGTAGGGCGCAGAACGAGAAGAGGCATTCTAGACTTTGAGGAATGATTTGTATGACACCTCGATTAATTGAATGTAGGGGTTGATGCATTGAGAAGAAATGGAGAGTGAAACTAAGACGAGTAAGAGCAATGTCCATGACTATCTAGTCAAGTGTTAAGGACAAGATATTAGCTACTCCAAGTGAGACGTCCAAGGTAGAGAACACGCCAGCAGAAATGCTACGTGACCTGGACCAACAAATGGAAAAGAGAGCAGATGATGGTTGTACTTTATGGATTAAATTATATAGTAAGTATGAGTATAAAACTTGCTACCATCCAGGTAAGGCAAATGTGGTGATTGAGGCTTTAAGAGGGAAGGAACGAGTGAAACCTTATGACCATTCAGTATGGAGTAAGAGGAATGATATTGGCAGCCTAAAGTGAGGTGATCAAGCAAGAGAACGTACGCGCATAAAGGCTTTATAGGTTAGATTGACATATGGAAAAGAAGGAGGACGAGAGTTTATACTTTATGGATCGTATATAGGGAATGATGAGAACGGTAGTAATGGATGAGGCTCATGCATCAAGGTACTTGGTACATTCGGGAGCGGATAAGACGTACTATAACCTTGGAGACATGTATTGGTAGCCACGTGTAGAAAAGGGTATAGTACCTATGTTAGAAATTATTGGATTTGTTTAAGAGGTGAAAGCTGTGATGTCAAAGACTTTTGGCTTGCTGCAACAGCCTGAGATACTTGAGTGAAAATGAGATAGAATCACCATGGATTTTATCAGTAAATTTACAAGGTCAAAGTATCGAGTATGATGTGATTTGGGTGATGGTCGATAGACTGACCAAGTAGCTAATTTTCTAGCTATACAAGAGATTTCAAGATGTGAAGTTGGCAAGGATTTATATTGATGAGATAATAGCAAGGAATGGAATTCTGGTGATGATCAAATCAGATTTAGATGGATGATTTACTTCGTGGTTTTGGCAGACGCTACAGAAAGTGTTAGTGACGCGATTAGATTTGAATACTGCTTAGCATCCTCAAGCGGATAGACAAAGTGAGCGCACGATTCAGAATTTGGAGGATATGTTAAGGGCTTGTGTTATTGACTTTGGTGGTAATTGGGATGTTCACCTACTACTAGCGGAATTCTCCTACAACAATAGTTATCATTCGAGTATTCGGTGTGCTCCATTTGAAGCATTGTATGGAAGAAAATGTAGGTCGCATGTTTTATGGGTGGAAATTGGTGAAAGTAGCTTGATTGGACCTGAACTGGTTCAGGAAACAACTGATAAGGTAGTGTTGATTAAGTAAAAACTCAAAGCGGTAAGGGATCGTCAAAAGAGATATGCTCATAATAGGCGTAAACGTTGGAGTTCGAGGTAGGAGATCGTGTGTTATTAAAGGTGTCACCATGGAAAGGTGTGATTCAATTTGGAAAGAGAGGCAAGTTAGCACCGAGGTATGTAGGACCATTTGAGATCCTTGAAAGGATCGGCCCTGTAGCTTATCGGTTAAGATTGCTCGAGGAGTTGAGTAGTGTGCATGACACATTTCATGTGTCAAATTTAAAGAAGTGCTTGACGGATGCTAGTTTGCATGTGCCTCTGAATGAAATCAAAGTAGACAAGACCTTACATTTTGTTGAGGAACCCGTAGAGATTATGGACTGCGAGATTAAGAAATTGAAGCGTAGTAAGATAGCACTTGTGAAAGTTCGTTGGAATTCAAAGCGTGGTTCCGAGTTCACTTGGGAGCACGAAGATCATATGAAGTCTAAGTATCCTCAGTTATTTGTGGATCATGATGTTGAATCAGCTAGTTAAATCTCGGGACGAGATTTCCCTAAGAAGGGGATAATGTGACAACCGTGATTTGAGCAGGTCAGTTATACCTTTAGAATTGGCTAAGAGTTCATTTTATGTGTTTAAGTGTTGCTCTATGTGATTTTATGTGTGCTAAGTAAGTTAATTATGTGCTTGATATCATTTTGAGGTGTATGGGCATCTCATTTTGAGTATGTTGTATTGGATAATGAGTATTCCATTTGTTTACGTTTAGTGATAATGGAAGGGAATGACGTATTGCATGTAATGCTATGTCAATAGTTGGATAATTAAGTGTTAAGCATTTATGGGAAATGTGGCATTATAGAATTGAAATAAGCGAGTGAAATATGAAAGTTTATAGCAAACATTCTAAAAATATAAAGTGGTTTGGTGAAATGAAAGTTATATTTAGAAAGTCTAGTTTGTAGCGTTTAAGTAAAAAGGTTTAATCAAATTAGCTTAGGTTTTTATAAAAACTTAAAGTAATATATGTAATAATATAAATAATAATAATAAAAAACTTAAAAAAAATTGAGGATGAGGGTTTTGGCCCGGCCAAAAGATAAAAAAGAAAAAAAAAGGTTTTTAAGTTTGGATTAAAATTGGTAAAACTGTAGTAAGAATAAACCCTAACTCATTTTTTTTTGGCCTCCATCTCTCCTTATGTGTGTGTCCGACCTCAACCCCCTAAGAAATCAAGAGAGAAAATTTTTGATCAAGTTTTTGTGAGCTAGATCATGTTAAGATCGAGGAAGAACGCTTAGGTATTGATATTTCACTTTTGTTTAATAATTTTATATATATATATTATATATATATATTTTATATTATAATATATATATATATATATATAATATATATATATATATATATATATATATATGTAAAAATTAATTAATGATGGGTTCTAGGGTCATAAAATAAGCATATTAATGATAATTAATGATGTTTAATCATATTGCAATGATTAGGGTTTAATTAAGATCATATGGGTGTATTCGTTAGGGTTTAGATCGCGTTAGAACTTGAATTAGAATAGGGCAGAATTTAGGGTTGTGTTGTTCGGCTGTTATCTCGATGATGGTAATAGCTTTTGTCAAGTTTCCGGTGTCTATAATGTAGCTCAGAGAGTCTAGTTTCCAGAACATCCAGCCTCAAAAGTTTTTAAGGTCGGTAAATCATTCAAATATTGGTTACGAGAAAAGTGGTTAAAACATTAAATACGGGTCTGATTTAGGGCAGATTACGAGGTGTAAAACCCCCCAATTTAATTTAGAATTTAGCTTGGCCCTTATACATGAGTTTAGTTCTATGTGTATATTAGAAATCACCCAAAGGAGAGCTTCTGATTTGGAGTCTACGTATGCTTTTTAGATCCAAACTTTTTAGTGTGCAAACAGATCTGAATTGGGACTGTTTTGAAGTTTCATTTTCTTAGGAGTACTTGTGCATGTAATTGACTCTTGGGAATCATAAGGTAGTGAATATACTCATTAATGAACGTAGGTGATTTTTTGTTTCAATTATGGAGGTCAGTAAGTAAGGGTTTTGAGTACGTTAAGTCGTGTTAAAATTCTGCAGTTTTGAACAAATTGTGACTAACTAGTGAAACTTGGTAATGAAGTGGTTAAAGTTGGGCATGGCGTTGGGGTGACCCGTGAGGGTAACTAAACATCTTAGACATCCATCATATGATTGTTACATATTCTTAAGCTTTTGGCTTAGTAGTGTGTAACGCGTGTTTGTTTTGATTGTTTAGTTTCGTGCAAGGATTTGGAATTTGCTTAAGCATCAGGTGAGTTTCATAGCCCCTCTTTTCTTAAGATTTATTGGGGTGATAATGATGCAAAGTGTTTGGAAATGTTTTGATTACTGTGATAATGTGTTGTCAAAGATGCATAGACTATACATGACTATTGTATGTTGTGTGCTACATGTTTTGTGATGTGATATTGAGAATTGTGAACTAAGTCGGGGGGGATCACCTGCAGGTATCCATGGCCTGTTTAATAGAAGGTACCGTGGCCTAGCGGGCAGGATGGTTACTTTGAGAGTATCCACGGCCGGGGCTAAGGGGGTAACCACAGGGACCTTGGTACGATTGAGACGTCTTATAAATTGTTACTGGGAAATTGTATAATTAGATTGTATTGGATTGGATTGTATTGGATTAGTTGTGCATGCTAGACTGTATGATAGTTCATTTATTGTCCTGCCATGTTTTCTTTATTATCACAGTAATGCGTAGTTTGGATTTTATATCGTGTCTTAAACCTATGACTCTCACCAACTTTATGTTGACGTTTTAAGCATCATTTTTAGGTGAGTATCGTGATGATAAGAAGGATGTTAGGAAGAGTGGCTAGAGAGACCCTAGGCATTGCTTGTGGAGTTGTCTTTTCTAGTCTTTTCAGTTATGACATTTGTTTTGCTTGATATTTGTTTGTTGGAGATTGTTAGTATTTGGATCATTTTGTTTCGTGTATGACATTACTTTAGTAATGCAAGACTCCTCTATCTTATGTTAGGTATTGTCATGACACATAGTGTCCATTTGATTATTTCCTTCATTTAGATTTCTCTATAGTAGACACCATTGTGTTGTGATGATATCCATGATGTTACGCCTCGTGTTTCCGCCTAGGCGGGGTGTGACATCCATAAAATACAAAAACATAAAAAAAATCTTCCCTCAACCTTTAGAATTCTGTTAGACCGTGATCAAGCCTTCCCAACCTATTCCTCGAGTGAACGATAACAACCCCCCGAGTCTTGCCTATACTACTACTACAACGATTAGGTGCTCTGCCTAAGGATTTGTAAAACTTCTTGTTGAAGTCTAACGACAATCGCATCAAGTACTCTGATATTATGGGGATCCCTAGACGCTCAAAATAAGGAGTGAAGTCTTTGTTACAGAGCACAAGTTAAACGCGAATAAGAAGATTACTCCGATACAGCAAAAGAAAAGAGGGATGGCCCCTAAACAAAGGGCCACAGCATCCAAGGAGGTCGAAGAACTAAAGAAAGGCGGAATACTCAGAGAAACTAGATGCATACAAGGGCTACCGCCAAATACAAATGGCAAAAGAAGACGAGCACAAAACAGCTTTCCACGCTCCAAAAGGAGTATACTGCTATAGAAAAATGCCTTTCAGACTCAAAAACGCAGGAGCCACATAACAGAGGCTAGTGGACAAAGTTTTCGAAAGCCAGATCGGAAGAAACATGGAAGCTTACGTAGATGACATGGTAATAAAAAGTATGGATGAACAAGACATGCTGGAAGACATACAATAGACATTCGAAAGGTTACGAAAGATAAACATGAAGCTAAATCCCAAAAAGTGCTCTTTTGGAATGGAGGAGGTCCAATTCCTAGGACATGTAGTGTCAAAACGAGGCATCAAAGCTAATCCAATAAACATTCAAGCAATGACAAGCCTCAAACGGCCTAAAACCATTAAGGAGGTACAAAGCTTGAATGGAAAACTTGCGGTCCTCAACAGATTCCTATCTAAGAGTGCGAAAAAATCTTTATCGTTCTTCAAGAAACTGAAGGGATGCCTGGAGAAAAAAGGCTTCACATGGACAAAAGAAGCAGACAAGGCCTTTGAAGAAATAAAGAAGTACATAGAAAAACTCCGCACCCTCGTGGCACCAAAAGTTGGTGAAGGTCTGATTATATACCTCGCAGCCTCAAAGGAATGCATAAGTGCAGTCCTAGTGGAAGAAAGAGGAAAATATCAAAGACCCATATATTTCGTAAGTAGAGTACTACAGGGTGCCGAGCTAAATTACCTAACCATGGAAAAGTTAGTGCTCGCCCTGATTCATGCAGCAAGAAAACTCAAGAGATATTTCCATGCACACAAAATAACAGTTTTAACCAACAAAACTATCAGACTCCTCTTGCTAAAACCTGAAAAGTCAGGGAGGGTAGCCAGATGGGCTATGGAGCTTGGAGAACACGAGATTGAATTTAAACCAATAAACGCGATTAAGCACAGATCCTTGCAGATTTCCTAGCAGAAACTCAAAAAGAAGACGATGAAACAGACCTCCAAGACCCAAAGAAGAAAGGAGAACACACATGTTGGAAACTATATACCGACGGAGCATCAAGTAGTGACGGTTCCAGGGCTAGTTTAATGATAGTCAGCCCAGAAGGCATGGAATTTACCTATGCCCTAAAATTTGAATTTACGGCAACCAACAATGAAGCCGAATATGAGGCTGTCATAGAAGGCCTCCGCATTGCAAAAGAAATGAAAATATAAGAAATCACAGTGTTCGTAGACTCACAACTTGTAGCCAACCAAGTTGATAGATCCTACGAAGCAAAACATCACCATACAAAACAATACCTCCAAATAACGAAAGAACTACTAAAAACCTTCTGACACTCGGAGGTTCAATACAAAAGAAGAAATCAGAATAAGAAAGCAGATGCATTAAGCAAGCTGGCATTATTAACATTCGAGCATCTGACCAAAAAAGTATTGGTTGAAAAGTTGGCAAACAAATTAATCTATGAAAAGCAAGTAGCAGAAGTAGCTACGAAAGAAGAAGATAGCTGGATGATCCCCATTATAGAATACCTCGTTAGTGGCATTCTACCTGCAGACAAGAAATTGGCAAGGAAAATCATAGTAAAGGCCCTGAACTATCGAATCATCGACGGAACTCTCTACAAAAGATCTTTCCTTACCCCTTGGTTGAGATGTGTAGGCCCTAAGCAGGCGAGGAACGTGATTAAGGAAATTCATGGAGGGTCATGCGGTTTACACGCTGGACCAAGATCAATCGTGTAAAAAATAACAACTTTTGGATACTAGCCATCCATGCATGGAGACTCAGCAGAAATCATCCAAAGCTGCGACGCATGTCAAATTCACTCTTCGGTCTCCAGGCTACCCAAGAAAGAAATGACCTCAGTCACAGCATCATGGCCCTTTATACAATGGGGCATTGACATAATAGGCCCCTTACCGGAGGCCCTAGGAAAAGTAAACTTCCTGATAGTAGTGGTGGATTACTTCACTAAATGGGTGAAAGCAAAACCTTTAGCAAGCGTCACAGGAAAGCATGTGGAAAGATTCGTATGGGAACATATCATATGTCATTTCGGAATACCACAAATGATTGTGTCAGATAATGGGAAACAGTTTGAGGAAGGGGCATTCCCACAGTTTTGCGAAAGACTCAATATCAAACAAGCTTTTACCTTCGTATACCATCCCTAGGCCAACGGATTAACAGAAGTCACAAACAAAGAAATAGTCAAGGGATTAGAGAAAAGATTAGGAAGGACACATAAAGGGTGGGTAGACGAACTCCCCCAAGTCCTCTGGGCCTACAGAACTAGCCCAAAAAGGAATAACGGAGAAACCCCGTTCAGCCTCACCTATGGAACAGAAGCGGTATTGCCAATATAAATCAACATACCAACAAAAATAACAAGAAAAGTAAACTTTAGACAGAACGAAAAAGACCTACGGATAAACCTGGAAGTCTTAAAAGAAAGAAGAGAAATAGCAGCCATCAGGGAGGTGGCATACAAGAAGAAACTTGAAAAATATTACAACAAGAAGGTCAGACCATTGACGTACAAGCCCAGAGACTACGTACTTTGACTCAACAGTGCGACAAAGATGGAATACACTAGAAAAATGGGACCCACTTGGGAAGGTCCTTACAAAGTGTTAGAAACTGGCGGCACTGGAGCTTACATCCTCTCGACCCTTAAAGGGAGAATAATAACTAGAACTTGGAACGGAGTCAACCTCCAAAAGTACTACATGTAATAGCCTTTGAAGCTATACAACTACCTACTTCATTCAAAAGACCTTCTTAAAAGCAATTATATCGGCCACGCGCCTACAAATTTTGAAATAGAAAGCACTTTCAATCGCAACTATATTGCATTAAGTGTCAACACATAAATTTATCTAGAAAATCAAAAGGAAAAAGGAGGATTAGCTACCCTCTACACAACCTTCTGGGGAAAAGATAAAATGTCTAAAAAATTGTGCACAAATAACAAAGGGAACTAAACAAGTCCCCAACAAGGCCA
Organism: Tanacetum coccineum; assembly: GCA_026074375.1. NCBI lineage: Eukaryota > Viridiplantae > Streptophyta > Magnoliopsida > Asterales > Asteraceae > Tanacetum > Tanacetum coccineum. The sequence continues at coordinate 30,733 of BQNB010010748.1, read as the reverse complement.
ATACAAGACCCATAAAAGAAACCCAGTGTATTCATAAACACAAACATTACTTAAACATGAAAAATAATGTATTGTTCAAATGGGCACATGAATGCCTCAACCACCCGTGACCAACATAAACCACTACAATTTGTTTTAAAAGTGGGCACGCAGGCACCACAAAATAGCATGGATACCAGGAAAATTGTTCAAAGGGCACACAGATAACAAATTGTTTAATAGTGGGCATACAGGCACCACCAAATCATAGAACAACTGTTCTTCAGGACCTAAAGTTACAGCAAGATAATGAAGAGCTTCACAAAAAACAAGCAGGATGACATCAAGTGGAAGAGGCTTCTTGAATGGAAGGAAGATCCACAGCAGCAAGCTCTTCGAAGCTCCGGCTAGCTTTCTCTATCAAAAGAGAGATATAAGGAAATTCAAGCTTGTAAAAAGCCTCAGCAGCTTCAACAAAGATCTTTTCAGCCTCGGGATGATAATCCTGCACATCTTTAAAATCCCAGGAGTCTCCTAGACCGTGCACTTCATCTAGCGCCTGCGACCTGCCGAAAGTGATAGCTTTCTGCTGAAGACTCCCAAGGCATGATTAAAATGCTCGGACTCAAAGAGTTTCTTGTCAACCAGAGGAAGAAGATCCTTCGCTAATTAAAATTTCTCAAGATCAGCAGCTTTGAGCTTTGAAGATAGATCTACAACCTTCTCGGCCTCCTTCAACAAGAAATCTCACTCCGACTCTAAATCATGACATCGCTGCCCCAAACGCTCAGCCTCCTTGACACAAGGTTTTAACCTCTCTAGCTCTTCAAAAAGTTATTTGCGAGAATCCTCAGTAAAAGCAGCCACAAACCTTAACATTGACAACTCCTCAAGATTTCAAGCGCATCCTTCAGCAAAATGCAGCCACAAAACCGTTAGACAATGACAAACTCCCTCAAATAAGAGTTTTCATTCATAGCATTTGTTTTCAGAATCTTAGTTCCAATGCACAGCTATGGAAATAACCTATACCATCATAAGTCTTTCAAGCTTTATTTGAGTTGCAGATTGTGTTTCAAGCTTGAGTAATCTTATGTTCAGACAAGGCTGTATCTTTACTCTTCGAGAGAAGACGAAAGTACAGAAATCTTATGTTCAAGCAGGCTGTTCTTACTCTTCAGAGAGACGAAGTCATATTTAAGCTTGGTATGATCACGAGATATAATTCAGGACTCATTTGTCAGCATGTTCCCACCAACAGCCATCTAGAGATCGTGAACATCATAAACATTGACCAGCTCGTCAAAAGTCAAGAAGCCCAACTTGTCTTTAAGGAGAGGATAATGGAGATTAGAGAGCGTGTTGTGAGCAGAATAAGCCTCTTCGACATCTAAACAAAGAAACGACAGAAAATGTAAATTCAAAGCAACCAACTAAGGTAAACAAAAAAGGGGAAAGACAAAATGAAGGTTACATACCAGGGGTAAGAGAGTCTGAACTACTAGCCAAATTCCCAATATAACGAGCCAGCACTCGAGGATGTTTACCAACACCCTTAGGGGCAGTAGTAGGGATAGGGGGACACTACCCCTCGTACTGGTCCTCCTCGGACCCTTTGGTTTCCTCTTCTTAGGCACCGACCTTGAAGAATTATCACCAGCAAAAGGCCTTACTACCGTAGCCTCCTCCTCGAGGGCCTCCGTGATCGAGCGCCTTTTCTTAGAACCTTCACCAACATCAACATTTTACCCCGAGAAACCTTCACCAACAACCGCAAGCTCGAAACTAGAAACATCTTTATCTTTCAAAACAGAAGAACTCTCAACTTGATCATTGTCGACTGCAGCCTTTAAACAATCCACCAATCGACTACCCACATCGATGGGTTGATCTGACGGCCTCAAAGAGAAGGAGGGAGTTTGGCCAGGTTTCTTCATGAAATTACGGAAGGCCATCTCTAAAAAGAACGATATTAGCAAAAAAGAAACAAATCATAAAATAAAAGGGTACGAATATGATAAAACCATACCCTCCCTATCAATTAGTATGGAAGGATTATTTGGAGCATGCTCCCAAGAACTGGCAAGACCCGCAAGATACAAGATGGGCTCCAAAAAAGTATGAGCTTCGAAAGAATTACGACGAAGGTGATTCCACAAAGTCTCATCAAATGGCTTTGTGGGATAAGAGAATGCAAAAGTGCCCTGACCATGAAAAAAGTTGGTTATCAAACCAGGACGGACTTCAGAAATAAGAGTCTGCTTCACCAAGATAAACTCTGATTTCCAGTCAGGGATATTGGACATAGAGTTACCAAAGATTGAAGGAATGTTAGGACCGGGCCTCTTCTGAAACGTAAGCCAATCGCCAGCAGGGCCAAGGGTAAGGAAGGATCTGAAAAGAGGCATTGTAGCTTCTCCCCCGTAGGCTTTGAAAGCAACAACGAAAGTAGTAACACGAGCAACCCCGAAGGGGTTTAAGAGAGAAAAATGACATTTAAAAAACTTAAAGACGTCCAGGCATAAATCATTAAGAGGAAGACGCAAGTTACCAATAGTAAACAACGACAAGTACAAAGGGATATAGCCTTCTAGAGCATCGAAAGCAGTTTTATTGGAAGAAGGAAGTTGAGGGTCATAACACATAGAGATGCCGTGTTTTTCAACAAACTCCAAAAGATCACTTCGACTTAGAGAACAAGTGACAGTCGCCAGGTTCCTTTTAGACATTGTAGATTACAAAAAAGGAAAAAAGAAAAGATATAAGCAACGAACCTGCAGAAAAAGCAAGATAACTGCGCCGAAAAATGTCAAAGGTATAGCAACAAGAGGGTATAAACTGATAAAAACAGTTTAAAGTAAAAAAGAGGTGATAGCAAAGAATTTATAGACGACCAAAAAAATATCAGAACATACACGTATCCCACTATAAAAAATAATATAGTTTGGGCAAGTGCGCGTAAAAACACGCGCCCACATTTATGGTAAAACAATCAAGTACTGCCTCGAAAAGAGAGGCGCCAAACGCCAAAAAGATGACTACCGCCTCCGAAATTAAATCTTTGAAAAGACGTGAAAAAACCCGCCAGATGAACCTTGTGAAATAACAAAGTCTTATGCCTTATGCTACAAAAGCTCAGCATAACACATCAGACTGGGAGGCTCGATGGTGTGCCCCATCTCACGGCTCGGAGCCCAGCCTCCGATGCTGCACACACAACACTTCGGAGTGTTCATTGGCGTAAAGCCCGCCAAGGGCTACCGTAAGGGAACCGCCAATACACAACGAAGCCTATTTAAAACGGAGCCTCGAGCCTCCGAGGAACCTGAAGCTTTCGAGTAACCGAGCAAGGCTCCGAGCTAAAAGACAAACAGAATATCTTGTGGACCCAACCAGGACAAACGATTGTCCTTTATTTTCGCTCATGTGTAACCGCCGCATGTGCGCACGATCTCGGAGCCTAGACAGATACTCTCTCATTGGCTGACGAGATCGTGCTCCGCACGAGCCAACCAGAATCAGACACGTAGCAAAGTCTAGGTCTTTCCTAGGGTTTGCCTATAAATAGCACCTCATTTATCCAAATCAAGTATGTTCTTACACACTCACTACTTTCTCTCTCTAAAACACATACCATTTTCATGTTAACTGATTCTCACGCCGAAGCCGGTTCGTAGGGTCAACCCCTACGCTCCGAGCTAACCCAAGTGATTCTTTTCTGTCTTATTGCATATCTACACCCCAGCTTTGAAGTATCCCAGTCTGTCACACTTACGACGGGCTCTAATCAAGAAAATAAAAATCATTGTACGATCACTAATATAGTTAAATTACTTCTTTATACAACAGTCATGGGAATGTATAGGCAGTTAATTTTGGAATCTTGCTCCTACGTACCTGCAATAACAAGGGCATTAATTAATCGACGTGTTGACTAGCATGCCTGTTTATTTATTAAGATGATAAATCTTGTACAAACAATTATATTTTGCAGCGCAAGAGTTCTCATAAGAGTTTACACTTTGTTTTGCAAATCACATAGTTGTTATAATGACTCACGAATAGAAGATGTCTAAACAACTCTTTCTTAATCATAGTGTAAACATGGAATTGGAACAGTCCCTTAGTATTAACATACAAGCTTAGTAATGGCCCTTTCTATTGCCGACGGAGCAGAGAGAAATAATGATGACGTGGCAAGTGCTTTCATCCGTTCGATCACTATTTTAATTGATCTTAGCCGATAAATTAAAAGTCAAAGTTGCCTTGACTTTTTTCCAACCTTTTAGTAAATATGTTATCTCCTAATATGTGAAGTTAAGGACAAGTATTCCAAGAATTTCGTTTATTTAGCAACTGAATAAATGAAACATACGTATAATTACCTTTAAATATGCTACTTTTAATTTCCAATTTGTAGAGAAAACTCACAAAGTATGACCTTTCAATGTAGACAACCATGTTTTTTTTCTAAGTACCATTATGTAAGTAATACAATAATTTACAAATATGCATTTAACATTTCACCTTTAAAACATTTTTAAAATTTCGTAAGAGAAAAGATACTAGAATAGTACATTAATGAAATAGCATGGTACCCGCGCAATGCAACGACGGGTGCACGGTGACTTTTTGTGGCGAGCAAATATTTTTTCATTTATACGTTTTTTTCTAACAATAACTTTACAAATGAATAACAACTTTTAATTAAAATAAATATAAGCAATATGAATGCAAAACCACGAATATAAACCAACAACAAAACCACCAATATAAACCAACAATAAAACCACCAACAAATTACCGTCTAAATTATTAATAGTGTAAATGGTTCTCACTTTTATTTTTCAAATTTAAGTATTAAATTGGTGGTTACAAGTTTAGTGAGTTTTTCTATAAACAATTTCATTAAAAGATATCATTATTGAATGACGGTTATTATACGGTTGAAATAAGCTGTTACATATGTTTTAAATGAGACTTAAATTTTCAAATTTTACATTGATTTTCTATTTTTCAATCTATAGTAATATTTTTTGTCTTCAACTTTTTTAAGACTTCTTTTTATAGGAAGTCACAATGCTTTATTATATAATATAGATATAGATGAGTAAGGTATAAAATTGTTTTCAAAGAGTATTTTTGGTACATGCTCATTTTGTTGTCCTTACTTCGAATTTTATGCAATACAAAAAAAATTATATAGACGTCAACGAGGGTCCTCTAAAACTTATTATCTGATAGCTTTCACGGGGCTTCTTGCCGCGTATCATTCATTCTTTGTAATGATTGTGCTAATTTATGTCTTTGTATGTAACAAGTATGACATCCCGCGCTCCGTTACGGGACGTTGTATAACAATTTAAACATTTATGAAAGAAAAGACAACGGAAAGGTGTTGCCCAACTTACACATATTACTGTATAGAATCTCTATGTATCAATATTCTTTGTTTAACATCAATTCCACATTCTTTTGCACATGATTCCAGAAGTAGTTCAGGTACGTGCACTCGTTGGGATCCCGAAATTATCTTCTCTCCTGAACAAAATGTAGATATTGCGAGCACAATGGATGGGATCCTTGTACTTTAAAAGCTCTTCAGTCAATCCCATTTGTTGTTGCAGTCGTATTTTAACCACCTGCATTATTAGTGAACTTGTTTAACAGAATTTCCACCCAATAATTGGCTACTTTCCATATTAAAAGAATATATGACAAATAAGTTATGTGTTGATCTTGATCACTACAATAGATTACGAGCAACTTTCACACGTTCCCTTTTTAACAAATTTTCTAATCTGGCCCATTTGATATTAAGCTTTCTCAGAACGCATAACATATATTCAGTAGAACTTACCTTGGTACTAAGCTTTCTTAGCTTATGACAATTCTAAATGGTATAATTGTACAATAACTCTTCCTGTTCATAAGGAGTTCCTCGATCATAGGCTAAAAACTTACAATACATTGTACAGTGCCCCTTGTTATTTTCTATATTATTGTGACAATTCTAAATGGTATAATTGTATAATAACTCTTACTGTTCATAAGGAGTTCCTCAATTATAGGCTAAAAACTTACAATACATTGTACAGTGCACCTTGTTATTTTCTATATTATTATGGGGTGCATAGAATCCTATAAGAGGTCATGTGGCTAAAATTTAAAAAAATAGAACAATTTTTAGAAGAGGACAACGGGTAGAGTAATTTATAGACATTTCCATCGAAAGCAAGTACACAATTTGTCATCGAGTACGAATATAGGCCAATTACGCAATCCCAGCGCACCCGAATATGGAATCAAGCCTGCACATAACATTAACGTCAAAAAGCATCTAACTTTTTTGGAAAAAAATCTTGTGCTTATCAGCTATTACATCTGCCTTCGATCAGCCTATAGTCCTAGGTTTTACCAATTAGAAACTTACTTAAAACAAATAAAAAATTCGAGTCTAAAATTACCTCGAGTACAAATATAGCCCAATTACGTATTCCCAGCGCACCTGAATCCGAGATCAAGCCTGCATATAACATTAACGTTACAAAGCATTCAACTTTTTTGAAAAAGTAAAGTCTTGTGCTTATCAGCTATTACAGCTAGCTTGTAGTCCTAGTTTTTGATAGTTTGGTAAAACAAAAAAACTAACAAAAATATTACTAACTACATGTACCTAAATCATATCAATATCTGCGATTCCATAACAATGTGGTTCATACCACCACCTAATCTAATGTCCTAAAAGAGATAGTACATACAACAATTTTAGCACATAAGTGTTTCTTACCTTTTGTAAGCACATACACCAACTTTAAAATCGCACGCTGGAAATCTCAAAGTAGCATTAAATTTTAACCTGGGGCGTCATTGATTTTGACTTTGCACATCATGTCTGACACTCGCCATCCAAAACAGAAAATCCCCCACTTCAACCCCTAAACGCACCCATTTCAGGCCCCGTTTCACCGTCCAATCACATCTATTTCAGCCCCACTTCAGCACCCAAACCCACCCATTCCAGCCCTTTTTTCAGCCCCCAAACACACCCATTTTAGCCTCCGTTTCAGCGTCCAAACAATCCCATTTCAGACCCCACTTCAGCACCCAAATGCACCCATTTCAGCCCCCAAACACACCCGTTTCAGCTCTCTTTTTAGTCCCCAAATGCACCCATTTCCGCCCCCGTTTCAGCATCCAAACAAACCCATTTTAGCCCCCACTTCAGCACCCAAACCCACCCAATTCAGCCCCCACTTCAACGTAGAGAAACATACAAATCACTCGAGATACTAATATGAACAAACAAATTCATGAAAAATGTTTTTTTAACGACTATTTCAATTTTAAACCATGCACCAATGCATATATTTCTATGCATTTATAACTATTAATATAAATTCCATACATCTAATTGGAATGTAATAGTATTTTGTTCTTTAATGTTACACTTTTTCTTAATGGACAGATTACCTTTGTATACAAAAAGTCAATTGCTAAAAGGATATGTTATGTTGAGTCAACCATATGAGCATATGTTCATTTGAATATTATAGAACAATCAGGACGATTTGAGAACGAAAAAAGTTTTTTGTTCTGGTTTAATTAGAGAGAGGGCAAAAAGGTAATCCACATTTTATTTAATATTTAGATAAGCTCAGATTTAAGTAGTTTTTTGTTTTAAAAGTGATGTTATTTTCATTAATTAGAGAGAGGGTAAAAATGTAATCCACATTTTATTTAATATTTAGATAAGCTCAGATTTAAGTAGTTTTTCATTTTAAAAGTGATGTTATTTTCGTATAACTGAAAAAAGGTAGACTGCATTTTACAAAGTTAACTAAAAATAAGCTATAACATTACATACATATAGAAGCAGCACTTAATCTAACTTTCCAACTCATTATACATGATCCTTATATGCGAAAGCTAACCAAATAGCATACGGAATAACATTACAGTTATATAAGCAAACAACAAAATTGTGTAGGCCTTAATCAGTAATCCACATTCAAACTGAATAAGATGTTGGAATCTTAAGTCAAACCCAACATATAAGATGTAAAAGCTCAGCATAAAGTGAAAATGTTTCATAGTTAAAAATTGTAACTACATTCGTCGCACCAACATAACACAAATATAATAAGCTCACATCGCATTACCTCATTAATTGAAATTACCAATGAAAGCCGGGCTAATCACGGGATTAGGATTAGCTGAGGTGGAAGCACGATAAGCAATAGGTGCGTTTTTAGGAGTGGTGGCAGCAAACATGGTGGTAGTTATAGGTATTGCCAAGAAACCCGATGGTGGTGTAATTTCTCTCCCGCTTGTCATGCCGAAAAAGAAGGTGAGTTATTTTGACAGTTACTAGGCTTGGTTTGAATGGGACTAATTGTTGTGGTCCAACGGATGGCACCACTGATTGTGCAAATATAGGCACGATCAGGCTTCGATGAGATCGAAGAGTTCTTTGAGTGATTGTTGAGTTGCCAAGCCTTGAATAACATGTGTCAAAACAAATGAAAACACTACGGTAAGTGAAGCGCAGGGGGTATCCCTGCGAATCATCTCCGGCGTGAGAGTAAGTATGTACTTTGTATTTGGTAAAGTATGATAATGTAAGTAAGTGTGTAAAGAGTTTTAGCCATACCTGGAGCCCTTACAATCTATTTATAGGTGTAGAAATGAGATGGGACGAGGCTTAGCATAAAGACCGGTGATCGTGGGGGTGTCTCACAATTTAAGGGGTGATTCTTGGGGTTGTGTACCACAATCTATATTTAGGCGGGAAGACCTTGATGGAGATGGAGAATGTGGGTTTGATTGTCTGACCTTTGCTCTAGTTTTGTCGAAGGCCTACCGCGAAGGGTGTAGGGCTTCGCGTGGTGGATTTCCATACTGGTAACCACCCCGAAGATGGTTTTACGTCACTCAAAACTATTTGAATGTTATTGGTTGTAATTGGGAGAAGATCCCATTCGGGCTTCGAAGGGGAGGCCTTCAAACCGGAGAGGAGGGTACATCATCAAGCCCCCCAGTCGAATGTAATGTATGCATTGATGAGTGCATTGCTTTCGACTATCAATATGCGAACTAAGTCATACGCCATGCCGAAGACTTATACGTGCAATGTACATTGAATGCTACTTCCTCTTAATAGTGGAGTTAGTTGAGTAACGGATAAAGCAATGTCCTTCTCGAGAAATGTGCGCGCTCTTCTTTAAATTTCAAACGTCTTTATCGATCCCACCAGACACGTGTATGGGCCGATTTTTTCCCTTCGTTGGTATATAAGGATAGTTACTTCGTATTCAACTTTTACCTTTTCATTCGTTGCCAACTATAGATTATTCTCCTTAAGGTAATTGCTTCTTTTTCCTTCCTTCTATGGATTCCAAATTTACTTTCGCCTCTCAAACATGTACGCTAACGAGAGAAAAACTGAATTAATTTGTTATTGACTTTGACATTCCCCAGGATATCAAGGTCATTCTTCCCAAGAAGTCGCAGACCATATTAGATGCCCCTTTGGGTTATGTTGGTCTGTATACTCATCACTTTTCCCTTTCCAAATTAAGGCTTCCTATTCCTCCTTTCATATGTGAAGTCTTGAATTATTTCAAAGTACACATATCCCGTTTTAATCCTTTTGGTATGGTGAAATTGACCACTTTTGCCGTGATGTGCAAAGCTTATGGAGGTGAGCTTACTGTCAATCTCCTTCAGTCTTTTTAAACCTTGGTCCTGCTGGTGACTGGTTGACTCTTTCTAATAGGGGGAGTGTTGATGTCCCTAAGGCCCTTCTTAAACCCATAACCCATTTAGGGAATTGGAAAGATAGTTTCTTCTTTATTGAGAACAAAATCATCCCTTCTAACTATCCAGGGCTTCTTCTTGGTGAAAATAAGTTAGACAAAAAAATCCTTCAAGGATAAAGTTCCTTTGCATCCTGAAATGGATCCTTTATATGACCAGATAGCCACGTATCCTTGTGTTGTTTGAACTTTTCGGACCCCATTCTCTATTTAGCAGGTCTGAAGACTACTTGGAAACATAGTCCTAAGAGGCTCGTTGATGTGCTGTCGTTGTATGGTATATTTAAGATGATTTAAGTTTTAAATTTATATTTTGCCGACTAAACCAAAAACAACACTTTAACGGGCACTATACCCGATAGGTAGTAGTTTCATGGTAAGTAGGGTGTCAAACACTTGAAGCAAGGTTAAATCTATCAATTTAATCAATATCTTGGTTATCTAATCTATGTTAATTCTATTCTATTCTAAACCTATGCTAAACCTATGTCAGTCTAAATCCTAATTCTAATGAGAAAAGGGGGGTTTTCAGCCTGAGAGACTGGCACGGTTTGGTTGGTGTCTACAATCAATTCAAGGCACTGTTACCCACGTAAGGTGATTAACAAAAGATGAAAGAGCGGTCAAACCTTATATAAGAAAACTGTATTAACCATTATTAATTCGATTAGAACGTTGGTTTGTTTATTAAGTGCAATGATTGCTTCTCTCGAGGTGGCATATCATTCTTAGACTTAGGCATTACATCATCCTAAGACCTAGACACATTAATTCTGTCACAATTAAAGCATCCGCATAAAGCATCCTTATTTGCTGATTATAATCTATCTTAGAGATTAAGGCAATGGTGATCTTGTTAAACCCTAGCTCATAGAGACTTTACTCACTTACCGCTTAATGGCAATTTATACACTAGTAGTCCACTTGTCCAACTATCCCATGGAATCAGAACGTTACTTGTTGAATTATCTAGGTCACCTGCTAGTCAACACGATCAATAAACCATTGGCAATATCTAATTAACTAGTTCAGCCCGAAGCGTATCCTAGACACAGACTTAGAAGGACAATATTTGTGTAACTATTATTCTAGATGTATAAACTACTATATGGAGAGCTATCCCAAACTCTAGATCTACTTGGTCCGCTTTACTAGATCCAGTTGAATGATAGGTCGCATACAAAAGCGCGTAAACAAGTACAAATTGATAAACATAAACAAGCACTCAACGATAAATCAAGAAATCAAGATAAACAAATACCAAACATTCAAATCTTCATAATAATGGCTAATACCCGAAGATATTAGCCTTCAAACGTCATAATAAATATAAGAGAAATAATTTAGCCAAGGTAAACTAACCGAGTTAACGAATGATACCAAAAACTAAACGATTACTAAAGTATATGGAATTACACGATGTCTCCTATGGAATTGAATACGTTGCTCGACCTCTTCTGCTCTTTTTCTCCTCTGAAAATCAACTTTTGTGGTTTAGGTATCAAGAATATGATTTAGCACACTTAAAACTCGTTTTTGAGTTTTCTATTTATAAGGTCTGGAAGTCAGTTGGATACGGCGTATCCATGTATTAGATACGGCGTATTGGGGATTTCTTGGAGTAGGGACCACGTTTGATATCTTCCAGAATATTATATTGATTCCATATCTTGAATACGGCGTATTGAGTCCTCTGGATATGGCGTATTGATCTTTAATTTTTTGTGGTCTTTGGTGAGTGCAGGCACGGATACGCCGTATCTTCCTTGATGGATACGGCGTATTGGTCTTTAGAAACAGTAATCTTCAAAATATCTTCATTTAAGCTCCTGAATGCGCGCCTTTTGCTAAGTTTCACCAATTACTCCATAATTACTATAATTCTCAAATATAAATGATTAAGTAACAATTCTTTGCAATAACTATACAAAATGGGTTAATATCGTAGGATAAATGATGCTATAAAATAGACGTTATTTGATGTCATTAAATATCCCCCCACTTGAATCCTACTTGTCCTCAAGTAGCCTTTAGAAGTTTATAAAAATGTATCCCTTAAGGATATTTTCCGTTAAAGTACTTATTTGATCTATTACAAGTACACAACCAAACGCCTCACGAAATAGGAAGATGAAAACACTCAAATCACTCAACTAGTCTATGTGGTAACATGTAACTAATTCGCTCAATTGCTCGGTCGTGATGAGTATTCTATCATAAGCTTGGCAAGGACTACACATCTCCACCACTAAAGCCAAGGAGTAACAAGTTTATAAAGGTAAATATGGGTTTTTGTATGGAAAGGCATACGGTTGATCATTCTATAATCTTTCACCAGAAGTACCACTCCAACAAGGTAGCTGAAGCACACATACATAGCCGTAACGACGGAATAGACATGTGTGTTAGGTTCACACATCCTCGCATTCAATTTAACAAAGTTAGATGATGAGTGTTATAGGGTTGGAACCTTTAACTTTCACCGAAAGTGTTCTAAACCTACGGGGGCAGCTAAGACATGCAACATGGCCATAACGACGAATAGACATGAAACGCTTCGAACAATTCATCATTCCGCTTAAAACACAAGCTTAATCATCAGCGTGTGAGGGAGTAATTTGTTGTTAAATTAATAATCAAGTAACAAATTGTTTTAAGCCTAAAGTACATGTTGCTAGACACTTTTTTCCCGACCGTTACCATGATTAAGACACAACTATTTACAATGTCTTGATCATAGATAAAAACACAACCTACGTTGGCGTTCCCATAACGATCAACTTCCCAATCATCCCAAAACTTTACATACTTTACAAGGAAAGTAACGATATCTTCCACTTTGTACAATACTCTACATCGTTGATTTTTAGATGTGTCAACGAATAATCGATCCTTTGTATAATTCCTTTGGTAATGCTTTTTGCGAAACGATTATCTTTAAACTTTCTTTCCCTCTCTCTTTTTTTACCAAACATTACTTCAAATCTCGGTGTAGTTTCACCATCTTCACCATCATAATAATTCCGGATAATTCCTTCGGTAATTTCTTCATTCTTCGGTTTCACCAATAATTGTGACGGTAGTAAAATCACATGAGCTTTGACTACTAATATACATTCCCATTTGCAATGTGCAAATTTCCAACCGCACCAAAGATAAAAAATGACACAAGACTCGGGAAATACAAACTTTACACTTTAAGCAACTAGCAACTTTAATCTAACAGGGTAGGTTAAGGTGTAAGGGTGTAACGAAACAAATAGTTGGTGTAAATTCCTAAAGGATTGGCTCTACGGGTTGTTCTAGTGGATCATCACTCTAAAGATGAGAGTGGAAGGGTTTAACGGGAGGTTAACTAACCGGTGTAGTTAGTTAATAAACAACATGTATAGGCGATTTGGTTGTAATCCTAAGATTTACCAATTTAAACAAGTTACTCCAATTAAATCCATAATACTCATTATTGTGGTCTTGAATAGATATACCAAGCCAAGTTCTAAAGTCTACAACATCACCGGCACACTCATATTTTGTGGAATTTGGGTAAACATTTGGAAAAGCGACCCCCCCCCCCCAAAGGTTACCCCCCCCCCCCCCCCCCCCCCCCCCCCCCCCTCCCCCCCCCCCCTCCCCTCCCCCCCCCTCCCCCCCCACCCACCCATAATATCTAACAAGGGTTATTGTGTACGAGTTATGTAACGAGTAATTTCACAAAAGTATGCTTAAAAGTTTTTTAAATTTGAGCATAATTTAAGCATTTTAGTGTGAAAAATAGGACAAGTAAACATTCTAATTCCATCCCCCACTTGAATTATACAACGTCCTCGTTGTATATATAAAACATTAAATACGGGAATTAAAAAAATTAGAATGAAAAACTCCCCTGATATTTGCTCGATAGATTCTCCATGTTGAGTTTATTTGAGCAAGATTGTGCGTGTTGCCTTGATGTTTCAAGACTCCAAAACTTCAAGATCTCCAGATTTGTAAATTCTCCACCAATATTCGTTGATATTTCTTTGCTTCCAAGGTCCTGTATAAAACATAGGAAAAAAAAATGTGTGCATTCCTATCTTGGTACCA
>BQNB010010747.1:0-83195 GCA_026074375.1 Tanacetum coccineum | reverse complement strand
AACCCTACAAACTCCAATTTAATTTTTAAAAATCCTAAATGATTAAAAATAATTTTAGAAAAAAGAATTCTATTTTTTTGATTTTTATTTTCTTTTCTTTGAATTAAAAACAATTTTAATCTAAAAATATTATAAAAAATATTAAACATATTTGGAGAATTTTGAAAAATTTAGAAAAAGTACTTTGAACAATTTAAGACTTAAGAAAAATAAAAGGAGCCAACCAGCTTATCTCAATAAGATGGAAATAAGCCCAAAAGGGCTGAAAACTTATTAAGTAAAATGGGTTTAAAAGATTAATGTTGTAGTGTATAACGAAAAAGTCCCAAGGGCAGATGGTGATAAGTGTGTGTGTTGAGGTGTTGGTGTTATAAAGGAGAGGTCACATGTTCGAAATCTGTGGCCTTTCTTTTTTTACACAACAATTTTTTTATTTGAAAAAGCTAAAGTACCAACTAAAGTAAGAACTTTTTGTGAAATGATTTTTTCTGAAAACCACTAATAAACCAAAAATAAGCTGGTTTAAAGTGACAGAATGATTAAAAAGCTTAAAAGCTTTTACCCTTGAATTGATTTTGTCAAAAAGCTACTCTTAAGCTAAGCCTCAAGCCAAATGAGCCAACTGTGACTTAAAACAAACCTAATGACCAAATCTAAACTTGATTTAAGAAATTAAATAAGCCACATATCAGATAAGCACATAAGCAAATAAGGCTAAAACACTATTAGTAACAATCTAGGAATGCAATTTTAAGCTAGATTTTAAGCTACTAAACTAATAAGCTAAAGCCTAAAACCTAAAAACAGATTAAGTTTGACATATAAGCTACCAGAACTAGCAAAAATTAAGCACTAAGGAGCCCTAATAAGCTGTAAAATTGCAATTGAAAAAGGCTATTTAAGCAGATTTTTATGGTTTTTTTGGATTTTTCAAGTTTTAAATGGCTAAAAGGGCAAATGCAGGCCTAAATTCAGATAAGAAAACAATGACTAAAACTTAAAATAAGCTCAAACAGATAAAACCTATACTACCAAGAACTTGTGCAAGAAATTTCAAAACCTAAAACTACTATTAGCTAATCCTAAATTTGAGATCAAAAACTGACTTTTAAACTGAGAACCTGGATTTAGACAGATTTTTACCAAAACACAAATGACAGTTGCAGGTTTTTAAAACTTTGTTTCTACTTCATTTTGAGGCTTCAAAATGCATAAAATCAACACCATAAAGCAACTTCCAAAGATCTAACAAAATAAGAACACAATATAAGAATGATCTCAGATTGTAACCTTCAATAAACAAAACCTTAAAACTTAGATTTAGATTTTTAAAATTCTTAAAACTGATTTAAAGACCTAGTTTAAGCTAATCAAAATTGGCTTAGAGAACACAAAGCTAACAAGTAGTACTAACATAGGTTAGTACTGCTTGTGCCAAACACCCCTTTAAAACTTGTTTTACCATTTTTAAGCTAATTTAGATTGAAATTGGTTGAGGTTTATGAAAACAGATGATGAAATAAGTTTATTAAGGTCTGATAAGCAATTAACAACCACAAATAAGTAGTAAACAATAAGCTAGAGCAATAAGCATATTTTGTTTTTTTTCTTAACATTTTTAATCAAAACAAAGTAGAACTTAAAAACAGATTAATATAAGCTACAAACTAAATGAGTTAAGCTAATAGAAGACAAAATAAGCACTAATAAGTAGAATTAAACATAATAAGCAAGTACATAAGCTGAATAAGATAATAAAGTTAAATATGAAAAAAAGAAGAGTACCCTGCCCTTTGCTCTAAACAAGGGCAAATAAGCTCTCAAGGAGCTGATCTATAAGCTCCAGCTTGTTTAAAAACAAGTTGGTATTGTCTATAAGCCCATCCCAAATTGGCTTATCATCCAAATAAAGCTAAGGTATATTTAGGGGAGATTTAAGGTAAGATACTGACTTAGTTAAGCTTTAAGGGCTTAACTGGGTACTAGCTAGCTTATGAAGTTCAAGGAGCTTATTGAGGCTTATTAAGTAGAATCACAAAATATTATAAGCTTATTTGCATATTAAGTAAAACAAAATTGAAAAATTAATTAAGCTTATTTGAATTGTTAACGTAAAAAACATAATTCAAATATTTAAAAGTGTTAAAACTTCAACTTTTCTTTTAAGATAGATTGAAGAGTACACAAGGTGCATTCAAAAGAAAATAAAATAAGTCAAAACGGTTTACAAATAAGCTACTAATACTTAGAAATAACTATAAACTAGATGACCCATGTGGGTGTGTGAGGATAGCTGCCTCCTTATTATAGGCTAAAGACGAAGGATCCTAGATTACACGAAAGGAAGTCATGAGCTTTCAATCTCGTTCATTCCAATTTCATGACAAAATTCACAACGCAATAAAATACATTGGTGAGAAACCATATTGCTTATTGAGTTTGATCAGTCTTCTATTTCCACCAATAGAAATGTGAGGGGGATTTGCCAAGCGTGGCCTGTGCGTAATTCGTCACGACATACGTTTCAGTTGTAGCTTCTAGAAGCAAGGGCTCTTATATTGAGATCGCGGAAGTATGAGGGTAAGTTATAGTTTTTAGTGAGGAGGGTTAGATATTTTTAGAAGAATTGTTTTTAAAACATCCGACTACTAAATAATTGCAGGTGAAAAGAAATATTTTTTTTGATTTTGTGGGATGGGAGGGGAGGATATACAGTAATTTTAACTTGGGTTTAATATGTGTTTGACCAGGATTAAAATAGGTTGGGCTGCTTTGGACACATGTATCTTTGCAATATATTGGATTTAGGATTTTAAAGGGGAAAATGGGTTTAGGGCTTATGATTTTTAGGCTTGATATTGGTTTGGATTTTTAGGGCTTGTGGGGTTTTGAGACCCGGCCTATTTAAGTTGGGGCCAGCGGCTGACCCGGCCTATTAAGTGGGCCCGGGTTGGTCCGTAAAATGTAGGTACGCATTCGGCTATGGTTTTTCCATGCTCTTTTCATTCCCGTGCTCGGTTTTGTCCGTGTTGGCTTTGTTTTTGTCCTTTTATTTAATATCCATACCTGCAAGACACAATTCACAAAATACACATATACAATGCATTTTTATGTCATAGTCGTTCATTATTAGTCTTTTTAGCTTGTTTTATTAGGTAAAATGTATTTGTATTTAAGCACATACCAGCAGGAAAGCAATTAAACACGTTGTACAAGAGGTCAATACGCTGTATCCCAAACCCAATGATACGCCATGTTGCATCCTGTAAAAACAAATGTTTTAAAGTTTTGCAAAAATTAAAGACTGAAATTAAAGACTGATAACGTCCGGACATGTTTGATACGGTGTATCCATAGGGGTTCGATACGCCGTATTGAGTGTCTGGGAAGACAGACTCAATAATGCCGTATTGAGTGTCTGGGAAGACATACTCAATAAAACAATTAAAATTTCAATTCAAACGATTAAAAACAACCGGGTTGTCTCCCGGTAAGTACTTTTCTTTCAGCTAGTCTTTAAGTTAGACTTGCCCCAATTTAATCCCATCCTTATAAAACAACTTGGGGTCGAACGGGATGCAAAACGGCACATATAGATTCTTAATAAGATTTAATAGCATCCCGTTGTTAAGATAATTCCAAGCCACGATATTAACATTTAATTCCTTGATACGCTGTATCCCAAACCCATGTGCATAGGCACCATCATCAGTATTTATTACATTACCCCCCAAAGACTTTTTAATATCAATTTTATCATTTTCATTATCCTTATCCGATTTTGAATCATCGGCATAAATTACGTTAAAAGGAAATAGATCATGAAAGTATAAAATGTTTTGTTCCTCTTCATCACATTCGGAAAATGATGTTTCATCTTTCATATTAAATTCATCGACATGTTGAGGACTTATGAAAGGTTCTGTTAAGATATCTAATTTAGATGTTAAACCATCATTGTAGACAATGGCTGGAAATTCATTTTCACAAAATCTTTAAGAAAGTCTAAATCATTGAAATAACTTACCTTTGGTTCAGGCGACAGAAACAAAAGTATATTGACTTTATCATTATCACTTTCTGAATCCGTTTTTAAATTATTGACATAAATTATTTTATAAGAAAATGAATTTTCATCAAAAATTACCATGTAATCTTCATCATCGGATTCGTTAAATGATATCTTAAAGTCAATTTTGTTATTGTTAAGAGGACTTACCATGGGTTCACATAAGAGTGTTGTATCGGATGTATCATCAAAGACTATAGCTGGGTATTCAGTTTTGAAATTCATGAAGCTATCGTCCTCATTTTCATAATATTCCATCTTGCCGTATGTGGCAGTTTGCCAGTCAAACGTCTCACCGCAACTTAGAGCTTTTTCTTCTTGAAGTCTGATGTATTCCTCCATAGTGATGTTTGGATTATCCATGATAAACCTATGCTGGAAACCAGAAGCAAGGACATGCACTACAAAGTAGAGTACTTTTGAAAACAATTAAATAATGTTGGAATTTAAACACACTATTAATCACACAATTAAATTAAATATAAACAGAATTAAATTACACTAATTAAATTATTCTAAGCTAATGGTTAGAAATACTAATAAAATTAAAGGTTAAACTTTTTCACTCCCCGGCAGCGGCGCCAAAAACTTGATGTGCTATCGTGTAGGGTTAATTTATTGATTACCAAGTTTTAAATTTATATTTAACCGACTTATCCAAAGACAACACTTTAACGGGCAGTGTACCCGATCGGGTGAAGTTTCATGGTAAGTAGGGTGTCGAACACTAAGAGCGAGGTTTTAACCTTATATTCTATTAGTATTTTAATTACTCTAATTACTTGTTAAACCTATGCTAAACCTAGTTCTAATGGTAATGGGAGGTTTTTAGCCTGATAGACTGGCACAGGTTTTATGGTGACAATAATCAATTCTAAACACAAAAAACATGCAAGAAAACAATCAGAAGATAAAAGAGGGGTACAAGCCAAATGATAGAAAACCGTATTAGCCATATTAAATCCGATTAAACGCTGGTTTGTTTATTTAGTGCAATGATTTCTTATCTCGAAGCGGCATATCATTCCTAAGACTTAGGCGGGACATCATCCTAAGACCTAGATACGTTGAATCCTGTCATAATTAACGTATCCGCATAAAGCATCCTTTTAGTTTAATTATAATCTATCTAGGGATTAAAGCAATGGTGATCTTGTTAAACCCTAGCCCATCGGGACTTTACCCACATACTGTTTGACGGTATTTTATATACTGGTAGTTCACTGTTCAAGTCTTTATCAATTAATTAAGAACATACTTGTTGAAACATTACGGGTCACCTGCCGGTCCAACTAAGCTCATAATTTAAAGACAAGGATAGAACATTTTTTTGTGTTCCTATTGGTCCAGTAATATAAAACACGATATGGAGAGCTATCCCAGTATCTAGTTCACTTGTTAGGCGTAACTAGACCCAGTTGAATGAATGGTCGCATATTCAAACACGTAGACAAGTATCATGTGATAAACATAATTAAACTTTCAACGATAAATTAAGAAATCGATTTTAAAACAAACCAAACATTAAACCTTCATTAAGATGGCTAATACCCTAGGGTATTAGCCCATAACCATTGTAATTATGCAAGTGTGATCAAATAAGAAAGGTAAACTAAACGTTTTACCGAATGATACCAAAAATTAAATGATTACAAGAGTATAGGAATTACACGGTGTCTTCTATGGAATCATGATCGATGCTTGACCTTTGGTTGCTCTTCTTTTCTTCAGAAAATTATCTTTTATGTGTATGGTATAGAGAATATGATTTTTCACACTGAAAACTTATTTTTGAGTCTTCTATTTATAGTGTCTGAAAAAGACTGGATACGCCATATTGAGCTAGGTCAATACGGCGTATAGGGGTGTTTTCCTTCGAGTGCACGCTAAGTTTATAATCAATCAGATATAACTTCCCAAAATATAATTATTCACCAAATCTCTAAATAGGTATCCAGCTGGATACGACGTATAGAGAAACATGGATACGCTGTATTGAGAAGTGAGAATACGCGTTTTCTTGTGAAGTCCAGCCGCTGATACGCCTCATCTCCTTTTGTAGATACGGCATATTGAGCAGAATTAAGCAATCTTTAAATATCATCGTTTAAGCTCCAAAAAGTGCGCCTTTTAGCATGTCTTCACAAATCACTCCGTAATTACTGCAATTTACACATTTAAGCAATTAAGTAACAATTCTGCAATAATTATATAAAAGTGGACAATTTATTTAGGAAAAATGATGGTATAAATGTAACGTTATTTGATGTCATAAATGTCGATGAAATTATATTTGGTTCAAAAAATCCAAAATATTGCACGAAATTTTCAGACTTAATAGTTAAACGTTTTGAAATGAGTATGATGGGAGAAATGAAATTCTTTCTCGGGCTTCAAGTAAATCAATTTTCAAATAGGATTTTCATAAATCAATCCAAATACATTCTTGACATTTTAAAACGATTTGGAGTGGAAAATTGTGATACGGTTCCCACTCCCATGGTTGAATAAGCTAAACTCAAACTTGATTTAGTTAGAAAACTAGTTAATGATACTGATTACCATAGCATGATTGGATCGTTGATGTACCTTACTTCAAGTAGGCCAGATATAATGTTTGCAACATGTATGTGTGCTAGATATTAAGCAAGCCCAAATGAACATCATGTGTCATCAAAAGGATCTTTCGAATCTCAAAGGGACTATTATTTTAGGCCTTTGGTATCCGAAAGATTCTGGCTTTGATCTAACTACATATTCAGACACAGATCATGCAAGATATCACTTAGATCGAAAAAGTACATATGGCAGTGTTCAATTTTTAGGTGACAAGTTGGTGTGTTGGTCGTCAAGAAAGTAGAATTGTGTGTCTCTTTCTACAGCAGAAGTTGAATATGTTGTTGTTTCTGGTTGAAGTGCTTAAGTGTAACGCCCCGACCCAAAAGGGTAGAAGTATTACAAATATGGTGTGACATCAAAGCATTCATAATCATAACACAAGCAAACATTTTACGACTTTTTTGACTTTTTAGATTTGTGACACATACGCGAAGAAAAATATTCTAGTGTGAGAAAATATATACCTAGATGCATAAGACATATAGATATAAGCATGCAAGTTTATCTAAGCATGCATCAACACAATAATCAACAAGATTAATGTGTAAGACTATATGACATCTAAACGTTAATTATCATACATTAAAATAACATAGTATAGGTGCACAATTAACACGTAAGTGATGTAAAATGACGCATACAAAACATGTTAATTTAATTGCAATCGTCATGTAAAACATGTTAGCATTTAGCATTTAGGAGCATGTGTTATTTAGATAAAATAAAAGATATTTTATCTAAATTGCTAGAAAAGACAAACGCCTTTATAATAGACATGCATTCAATAGCTAAGCAAATAAACATCGAGCATCTAGATAAACATGAAGGCATATAATTGCATTACATGGGAGCAAGTTATCATCTTGAAACTTCAAAGCACATATGTAAGGTGCATGTTATCTAGATTAACTAAGGAGAAACCAAATTTCTACTTGCTTAGTGTGCACTCCTAATGAGATACAAAGTCCATTAATGTAGACTATCATTAGACATATTTAGGAAGAGCCATTTAATCAAATTAGAAAATGAATATGAGACTATCACTAGTGGTGCTTAATTCAGGCTAAACATGACCATTTTTACAGGTTATACCATGAACCCAACTTTACTCTTGGAAGCAATTCAATCGTTAGGTCAAATTGAATTTCTAGTGCAATAGATTCTCTAGTAGTCATTCTCATGTTAGACAAAATAAAATACCTAATTTGCCTAATAAAGTTAGCAAAGAGAATTTGTATTGTCACTTCATACAAGGCCTAATAGGACTTAACTAATCATGCTTTAAATTTTAGTTCATGATAATCTATCAAATGTGTAAAATTCTAAAGTTGATTGAGAGAGCAAGCAAGTTGTTATCGGTATAAGCGAGAATGAGTCATCTAGGACCTAGGAGTATGCTTAAGAGTGACAAATTATAATACTCTATAATAAGAGTGTTCAAAGAATACACCTTTACATGTCTTTTATGAAAGAAATCTAATTAAGGTTATATAGCTTAAATAGACATCTTTGTGAATATTTCCTTGTAGAAATAATGAGATAAACTAAAGTTTAGTTACATGTATGTTGGAGTTTTAAGCAAGAGATTGACAAGAGGAATATGTTTAAATCATATTCCATATGGCGGATCCACCTAAACCGAAGATGAATCTAGAATGTAGGAACCATCCGATTCGTGAGGTGCTAAATTTAGGCCAAGATTCATTTCCTAATATTTGGGATATGTGTTGATATTAGTTTATTAGAGAAGCTTATCTAATTTAGAAAGGGTTTCTTAGTTGAGTTTTGAAATAACATCCAACTCTTCTTATCAATTTGAGTACTTATGAGTTTCCCGATGGAAATCATAAGTCCGTCAATCTACTTATAGTGTGATAATTTAGCATGTATTATTTGACCACAAGCTAATTAACAGCAAACAATAACACGTTAGACTCATGTAACATCTTTATTGTCAAGTGGGGAGTTGCAATTTTGATGACTAATCTTGGTGTCTTGCAATCGACTTCGTGATTCATGTAATAACCGAGGATGGTTACATGTAACACAAAAAATAACTATGGTCATTGATTGGATATTACTGTGTCTAGAAAATCCCTGTCTTGATTACATGTTCAAATGTCTAATTTTGTAATTAGATTGAATAATGAGATTGATTATCGTTTGAATAATAATCATTTTCATATTCGAAAACCTCTCACGATCAATTATTTAAATAAAGCACACTAATGGTTTGTGGAATATGTTCAATTATTCCTAGTCCCTAACCTTATAGATTAAAGGTCTCATTTGTGAAGAAGAAATATTATGCTTATTTGGTAAAGTAAGAGAAAGTTTTGGTGGGAAGAGAATTTGATTTTTGAGTTGTGCTTTTGAATTGTTTGAGCAAAGTTACATATGTTGTGCATTTTCTCATGTTTGGCTTTTCAGAGATGACGACTTTACCAATAGCATTGCAAGGTAAATTACTTGAATATTTTGAACAAAACATTCAAGTCGTCAATCCTACTTCATTGTGTATATTATGCATATATTTGCCAAATATTTAGAACACAACTATTAGAAAAGTAGACTCAATATGACATCATTTACACAAGTGTGAGTTATGATTCGATGCATATTCTTATCGTCTTGGAAAAGGATGACGTTATTTTCATATCAATCGAGTGTGATTAAGTATGTAGGTTTAAGATAATATCTCTTATTACATTTTGATATACTCTCAAAGCTGGACAAATAAGAATTTGATTTCTTGTCTGATAAGCCTTCATAGTTGAAAATAAATATCAGGGTTAAAAGTCTATAAAATAAACCATCCATAATGGCACTAGATATGTGATATATAGTATATACCATGCATGGATAAAATGCATCATATGATTTACGTACATACATGCATGGCTCATGCATATCTAAAGTATAATTGATGATAAAGATCTCATAGATACACAAGATCCAATCCAATCAGAATATATGAAAGATATGGAAAATATTGTAAGAGATTATATTTGATTGTAAGAATATATCTTAAAGATTATACTCGATTGCTACAGTCATTTGCCATCTCCGTTTCTATAAATAGGTATGTTGAAAAGAAACAAACACATTCTGCTCTCTCTCCCTCTTTCAAATATATAACTTTCACTCTCATACTATGTATATTCCATTAATTAATTTGAGCGTCAGAGTGTAATACGGGGAGGAAAGTCCCGTATACCCTCTAATGCGTGCTTTGTATTAAGTGATATAGGTAAATAGGCTAAATATTGTGATGATCAAGACTCGCTAGGCAAGCCTGTGAAGTTACGCATCATCAATTGGCGCCATCCGTGGGACCCGACTTCTTATCTACCAACTCTGAAGCTAAAAGTCCATGACAGAAGAAACTCCACCCACCATACCACTAAGCACCCCAGAAGAAGGACCCAGCCGGTCTGACCCTAAGGAACCACCAGAGACGTAAATATATCTGACCTCGCAAGTGAAGATCATACACCTGATCGCAGCCTAGAAAACACATCCGGAGATCCCATCATGCAATTCGTAGTGCAAAATTTTGTTGATCCCAATATAATAGATCTTTAATCCCTTAGTTTGTATAAGGTATAGTTATGCAAGATAAATCTAACACAACTATAGTAGAAACTTTGATTGTGAATATCAAAGACTATGCGGAATCTAGTCAATGATACTAAGAAGAATTACAATGAAACAGTAATAAACAAGATCAATAACAAACAGTTTACTAAACTTTCAGCCTCAATATAAAACGAACACTCTTAATAGTGTTAGGGTTTACAAAACCTTAAAGCAACGAATAACACTTTTTCAAGATTTTTTGAATTATAACGAATTTTTTGGTATATTCAACTCTATACACCTAGACCAACCTTTTTATACACCAAGGAGTCCTAACAGGCTTACAATATTTTCCTAAGTTATCATGATCTTCTAAACAAATAACTTATACGTATCTTTTACAAAAATATCTCATACTTATCCCGTAAGTAATCTTGATAAACAATCTTCATTTTTATCCTTTCTCTTGTCTTTATCCTTCTGACAGTAGAAACTCTTCTAGCAGTTGTAATATTTCAGCAGTTTTAATCAGCATCATTAACTTTTATACCAGCAGCACTCACTGTGTACAAGCAGTAGTAACTACTTAGAATATTGTCTTCATTCTTCATCAGCAGTACTAAGTTACACTAGCAGTACTAACTTTATGCTAACAGTTGTAACTTTACTCAAGCAGTACTAACATATACTAGCAGTATTAACTACTTAGTAGTATTTCTTCTAAGTCTCTGAGCAGTCTTAACTTCCATTAGTAGTAGTAATATATACTAGCAGTAGTAACTGGCAGTACTAACTACTTAGCATATTTTTCACTAATATCACTAACAACACTAAGTTATGCTTAGCAGCAGTAACTCTAACCGTAGAAATAGTAACTTTCAAACATCTTTAAAAAGTCTTTTAATCCCAACAATCCTCCCCTAAACTTGATGTTTATCTTCTGAATCTTTAAGTTTCTTGATTAAAAGCTTTTCACTAGGAGGATGCATTCAAACACTTCTAAGATTCTTAAGCTGTTTTGTCGTGAGCTTAAGAAGTTGATAGCACATTTCATTCCAATGGTCAGCTTGAAGCTTCTTGTTGAGCATTTCTGTGATTGTTGCAGGTGTAAGAGGATACTTTTTCTCTACCAGCATAAATATATGCAGATTTAAAATCTCACAAAATGTACTCCACTTGAAGAAAATAGCTTCCAAACTGTCACTTTGTGTCCTTGTAGATCCCTTTATACTTCACTTTCTACATCAGGTTCAAACATCACTTTTAGATCACCCCATAACACTCTTTCATATGCCTCATCTGGCCTTGTTAACCCGCTTTAACCAACTTCCAGAGAGTTTCCAAGTCTTCTTTGTCAATATTTTGAAGCATTCGAATCATTTATAAGTACCTCTTTGAACTACCGTCATCTCTTATGATTTGAAAGTATCCCATCTTTCATTCTTTGATGATTTTCCAATCAACAATGATTGGAGGATTAGCGGCTAGAGGTATAGCATCAATTGCTACCTCATCATCAGGAACTATCTCCATATGCTTTTTCATCTCTGCTTCATCATCTACTTCAACTTCTACATTCTCATCTAACTTCTGCTTCTTTGAATTATTAGATTCAAGTTCTTCTCCTGCTCTTTTAGAACTTCCTTCTGTTCTTGTCTCACTGCCTTTCACTAACTCTGTATCCATGTCTACAAATGTGTTTACTATTTTCATTTCTTTGTCAAATAACATCTGAATATCCTCAAAGCTTTTGGTCTTCAATTGATTGTGCTTATATCCAGCCATGTTTTTCAGATAAGTAGACATTGTATTTCTCTTTTGAGGCTTAGTTGGTGGTTTTCTTCTCTGCTCTTATGCTCTAAGTCTTGCAAAATGCTTCTTCCTTTTATCCATGAGCTCCACAAACAATCTTGACTTTTCCTTAATAGTCAATTCTCCTTGCTCTTCTGCTTGTAATCTTGCAGCTAGCTCATAATCTGCATCCATCATAGCTTGAACATTATCCCATTCAGCAATGTTTGCATCTTCTTCTCTTTGTCTTGCAAGCTTCTCTTCTTCTTCCAATTCAGCATCTAATTAAGCTTGAAGTTTTTGAGCAACCTCCTTATCAAACATAATCTGATCTTTCTTCTTCAAAGGTTTTTCAGACTCAACCATTTTTTCCTTGCCTTTGTCTTTAGCCTGTGGAAGTTGTAATGGTTGTGAAGGTGATGTTGTGGTTGTAAATTCACTTGGTTCTTGAACTATAACCCTTCTAGCCTTAGGTCTTGTAACAGAAGTTGTAGTGGTTGTTGTAGCAGCAGTTATAACAGCCTTGGGTTTAGCTGCTTTGATTTCTATTAAGGTCTGAGCCAGAGTTAACTCATCAACAGCTGTTGTAGTTGTTGTTGTAGTACTGTCAATAGCAACTTCAGTAGTACTAACTTCCTTCTCAACCACATCCTGTTCTGTAAACACTTCTTCACCATCAAGAATACCTGTATCAAACATTTCTTTATCATTCCTCCCTTGAGTCTCATCAACCAAAGTAACCTCTGCATCAACATCAATATCAGCTATTTTCCTCCCCTATTTGGATGCATCCTCTTGATCACCCAAACCTTCATCTTCAGAGGAAACAACTTGTGCAGATCTGCCAACCTTGTATAATCTTTTCATCCCTGGAGGTTTTGACTTCCTTTTCCATTCTAGCTTCTTAACTATTTTTTTAATTCAGTAATCTCTGCAGCTGAGAGGTCTTTGTTTTCTCTAAGTCAAGAACTCTTTGTGATAAGCTGGTATAAAGTTCTATCAATTCATTTAGTTTTAGTCTATCCTCACCACTAAGCAGTGGATCATTGGAATGTATAGGTACACTTTCCACATTTTTAGTCTCATCTGCCATAGGTTCAGTAGGACCACTAGGTTGAAAAACTTCAGTGTCATTCCTCTGTTTCCTTCTAGACTGTTTCTTCTGGGGTTTAGATGTTGATGGTTAAGTAGTAGTGGGTGTATGATGGGAATCAATTGGTATCTCTGAACCTTCACCTACTTGTTCTTGTGCTTGAACAATCATGGTTGGAAATAAAGGTGTCTCCCTACCAGAAAAGTTTTTTCCTTGCCTTTTCATGTTAGCAAAGACCTTCTTAGTGTAAGAAGGTGTAACATAAATCTTTTTATGTTTGGACATTCCTTCAACTTGTTTATCCAGGAACACTTGCACAAACCTTGAATACATTAGAAATTTAACCCCACCCTCCAAGTTCTTCACCATATTATCAAAAATATAATTGGAAAAGTTGAATTTTTAGTTTGTGGCAAGACAGATGACAACAGAGGCCATAGTGCTACTAAATTTTTTCTAAGCAGTAGTCTTAGCACTAAGGCATTGCAGAATTGTATGGATAAGAAATTTCCATTGAGGTGAAAAGAAAGCTTTATAGAATGTAAGCTTTTATGTAAGATTTTCATACCCCATGAGTGTCAGCTGTTCAAAAATTGTAGCATTTGGCAGACATTCAGTACCTTCAGCATCTTCTAATTGAAGATCACTTCTTACACTTGTCTCAGTGATGATCACCTTCTTCTTATCCACTAGGGCTTGTATCTGCACTTCTCTATTAACAATTTTCACCTTTGCAGTAGCCCAAAATTGCTCAATACATGCAGTATAGATTGTGGGATTAACCGTTAACGCATATTTGATAGGATGTGCGTTTAAAAAATCCATAATTTGCTCGAATCCATCACTTTCAGTGGGTTTATCTAAGAATACGACCATGTTGTGTGAACTAGCAAACTTTAAGGCAGCCATTGATGTTGGGTTTTGATTATTAACAATGAAATTAAGTTAGGATTTATGATTAGAGGGTATAACAAAGATTGAAATCGATTAAGTGGTTGAAAGAAACCCTCAATCGAAATATTTATGAAATCACCCTCAACAGCATTAACATGAACTAGCAGTACTAAGTTAAGCCTAACAACATTAACTGACCCAGCGATAGTAACCCAACAGTAGTAAGTTATGCCTGGTAGCATTAACTTAACCAGCAGTAGTAAGTTTATGCCTAACAGCATTAACTAACACTGGCAGTAGTAAGTGTATGCCTAGCAGCATTAACTTTGAGTCACCAGCATTAACTCTAATTTTGTTCCAAAAAGCATTTCCATTATCAATTTTGATTCTCACAAGCTCTCTTTCTGTTTTTATTCTCACTATATCTCTCAATTATTTTTCTCACCAATTCACTCTATCTGTTTTTATATCACACAACTCTCTTTCTGTTTTTATTCTCACTATATCTCTTATTTCTTTTTCTCACTGAACCACTTTGTCTGTTTTTATGTCACACATCTCTCTTTCTGTTTTTCAATCTTACCAATTCTCTCAATACTCACAATATTAATTATAACAGTAGTAGTAAGTATAACTAACAATATTAACTTAGTAGTATTAAGTATAACTAGCAGCACTAAATTATACTTAACAGCAGAAACTTAAGTTACAAATACTTACTCTAATTTCCATCCTTAGCAGCTTTTGCATTCCATTCAAATCATCATTTGTGTATAATCCGCTGCACATTAACACAATTAACCTCCCCTCAATTAATACATCAGAGGTTAAGCCTTCCAATACTTGCAATCAGATACTGAAATCTGCTAACATCAAATGCTTTTGTGAGCAAATCTGTAACATTTTGATATGTGTAAATCTTTATCAATTGAATAAGCTTCTTTTCATTGGAATCTCTGATAAAGTGATGCCTAATTTCAATGTGCTTTGTCTTTGAGTGAAAAACGGGGTTCTTCACTATGTAGATAGTACTCTTATTATCAATATAAATCTTAGTCTGCATAAAGTTATATCCATAATCCAGTAATTGATTTTGGATCCAAAGCACCTGTCCACAGTAATTGGAAGCAGCTATATACTCAGCTTCAATTGTGGAATTAACAACTACAGTCTGCTTCTTACATTGCGATGAAATCAACTGCACCCTAGGAACTGACAACCTCCTGTTTGTAGATTTTCCTATCTCTAAACTTGCACCCTACATATCAATGTCAGTAATATGCCACAAAAATCAAAAGGTGAATCCTTGGGATACCAAAAGCCCAATTTAGGTTGACCTTTTAAGTATCTAAAGATCCTTTTTACAGCATGAAGATGTGAAACTTTAGGATTGACTTGGAATCTTGCACAAGCACATACTACAAACATAATATCAGGCCTTGAAGAAGTTAGATACATCAATGAACCAATCATTGATCTATATAAATGTTCGTCTACATCTTCACCGTTTTCATCTTTGAGCAAAGCCTTTTGAGTTTCCATGGGTGTTCTTGCTGTCTTGACATCACTAAAACCAGACTTGTTCAAAATCTCATTCACATACTTGTCTTGACTAATGAAAATCCTATCTTCCTTCCGCTTCACTTGCAGTCCTAAGAAAAATGTGAGCTCCTGTCACTAATAGAACGATCAACTGGAACGTTCTTATGCATCATCTTCTCAAACTCAGTACACATCTTCTTCCTTGTAGACCCAAAAATGATATCATCAACATATACTTAAACTAACAGAATATCACTTTTGTCCTTTTTGATAAACAAAGTCTTGTCTATCTTTCCTCTCTGAAACCTATTGTCTAACAAATAAGTTGACAAGGTTTCATACCAAGCTCTGGGAGCTTGATGCAATCCATAAAGTGCCTTTTCTACTTTGTATACTCTGTCAGGGAAGTCTGGATCTTCAAAACCAGGTGGTTGACACACATAGACTTCCTCTTCAATCTTACCATAAAGAAAAGCACTCTTGACATCCATCTGATACACCACAAAGTCTTTAAATGAGGCATAGGCTAAAAATAGCCTAATTGCTTCAATTCTGGCAACAGGAGCAAAAACCTCATCATAGTCTATTCCTTCTTCTTGTGTGTATCCTTGTGCAACCAATCTTGCTTTATTTTTAATCACAATGCCTCTTTCATCCTTCTTGTTCCTGAAAACCCATTTAGTCCCAATAGCTCTTTTTCCATTAGGTAACTCCACCAAGGTCCAAACTTCTTATAACTTGAATTGTAGAAGCTCTTCTTGTATACTTCTATCCAACTTAGATCCTTCAGTGCTTGAACTATCTTTTTGGGTTCTTCTTGTGATAAAAAGCAAGCTAACAAGCAATTTTGAATGTCTTTATGGTTTCTTCTTTGTTCAAGAGTAGTGCTAAGAAACCTATGTTCCTCTAAATTCCTTGTCATTCTTCTTGTTTGAGGTGCTAAATTCAAGTCTCTAATAATTTGTTCAATTGGATGGTCTTTGTGTATTCTTTTTGTAGGAACAGGACTGACTTGGAAGTATGTATCCAAATTGTTCATGTCAGCCCCTGAAATATCATCTTCAGCATTACTAAATCTGCCAATTTCTTCCCATTTAGGCATATTTAGATCATTAGCACATCCATAGACTATATTCTCAGAAATAGCATTATTTACTATGCCATCAGCATTAACAGTTGGACTAACAGTATTAATATTGTTAGTGTTGTTGACATTTGCATCCTTCTCTTGATTTACTCTTGGCTCTATTATACTTGTAACCTCACTATCTTCATTCCCTGGATCTTCAGCATACTTATTTTCCTCCTCCCTTGATGGTTTGAATCCAGCATCAGGAGAATCCTTTGAATCATAAGAGAATGGTGTATCTTGAGTCCATAATGGTAGCAGTATGTAATCTTTGCCATGTACTATCTCCATTCAAGTTTTACCTACATCATCACATGCTTTTGTACCTGCATTACCATTAGACTGATTTCTTGCAAGAACTGGCTTATAATTTTTTTAATTTGTTAGAGCAACTATATCAAAAATCTAATTAGGTCTACTTCCTGCAATATTAGGTGTATCCTCACTAAACTTAACATGCAGGTTCTCTTCTACTATCCTAGTTCTACTGTTAAATACTCTAAGTGCTTTGCTATTTGTAGAGTATCCTACAAAGAACCCTTCATCAGCCTTTCCATCAAATTTATCTAGGTGATCTATGGTATTAAGGATTGTAACAAGACACCCAAATGGTCTCATGAAGCTTAAGGCAGGTTTTCTACCTAGAAAAAGTTCATAAAGGGGTCTTGTTGTGAGGCTTGATAACTAACACCCTATTTTGGACATAACAAGTAGTATTAACTGCTTCAACCCAGAAAGTTGTTGGCAATTTTAAATCAGCTAGTATAGTCCTAGCAGCCTCTATTAGTGTCCTATTTTTCCTTTATGCAATTCCATTTTATTGTGGAGTCCTAGCAACACTAAATTCCCTCTTAATACCCTTTATTTCACAAAACTAATTCATAACCCTATTCTTGAATTCAGTCTTATTGTCACATCTAATCACTTTCACCCTAAGGTCTATTAGATTTTCTATGCCTGTTATGAAAGTTTTAAGGATTTCACTAGTTTCATCCTTAGTGGCTAAAAAGAAAACCCAACTAAACCTACTAAAGTCATCTGTGACAACTAGGCAGTACATCTTTTTCATTAAACTCTTTACAAATGTTGGGCCAAATAAGTCCATGTGTAACATTTGTAATGGTTGGCTGATTAAACTGATAGTTTTGGACTTACAAGAAGCTCTGTGTTGCTTTCCCTTCTGACAAGCAACAAAAGTTTGATTAATTTCAAAAAGTTTTAAAGGTAAACCTCTTACAAGGTTTTCCTTTACCAGTTTATTCATTGTTTTGGAATTTACATGACCAAGCCTCCTATGCCAAAGATTAGATTCATCTGGTGTGGATTTTACAAAGAGACAAGTGAGACCTCCTTGAGGAACAACATTCTTTAAATCAACACTATACATGTTATCCTTTCTAGGAACTTTAAGCAAAACATGACTTTCATTAGTTAACTTAAAGTCTGGAGACAGAACAACACATGCAGTATCAGTAAAAAGAACACTATTCTTCTTGTCACATATTTGTGAGACACTTAAGAGGTTAAACTTTAGTTTCTTTACAAAATACACATCTTCAAAGTCTAATTTACCAGTTCTTATTTTACCTTTCCCAGTAATTTTCCCTCATTTGGAATTTCCTCCAAAGGCAACAAATCATCCATCAATTTCTTCATAATCTGTAAGATATGATCAATTTCTTGTAATGTGCCTAGAGCATCCACTGTCAATCACTCCTTTATCCTTCAAATCTTGCTGTGGATTGCTCGGCACATAATGGTAGGAAAATTAGTTTCTTTTGGGGACCCAAGCCATTACTGACTTGGATCTGCCTTGTGCATCAACATAGTTAAATCTTTTAACGGACATTGATGCACCATTGTTTTTGGAAACATGGTCTAAGACTTTATATTTTGGTCTCTAAACTCAACATGCTGAGGCCTTAACAGAATTTCCCTTGTTTCCCTTAACATCACTAAGAACTGCTTTTGGCCCAGCAGTATTACTACTGCAATTGGCCTAGCAACATTAACATTTTTATCATTAACAATATTAACCCTCTTATTAATATTACTGTTATTAGCTGCTGTTATTTTGTTAAAAGGCCTTCTAGCAGTTGAATATGCATTATTAATAACATTTTTCATGGGTCATGCATTATTCATTGCTGTTCTTGGTTGAACAGTATTAACTGGTCTAGCAGCATTAAGTGAAATTGGGCCAGACCTAGTTAAGACTGTTCTTGGAACCATGTTCCTTTTTGGACTGGGGTGAGTTAATTTAGAAAAATTCTGTTTGTTCACCCTTTGAACATTGGTCCAAACTGGTTTTTCAAACCTTTGATTATTATACCAGTTATTGCAATCTTTCCTCAAATGTTCAAAACTACCACACACATGACAAGCTTTGTTGAACATCTCAAAATTACTTCCTAATTTTTGAGACATCTGTTGGTTCTAGTTTCTCTTGTTGTTTCTCTGGTTTACCTCTAGGACTTTGACTATTTTTTCTAAGGTATTTAGCTTACTTATTATTTTCTACCTTCTTAACAGACTCCTTAGGTGTTTTCACATGCTTATTAGATTTAACAAATTCTACTTTAGCAAAACTAGATTTTCTCTGTTTAGACTTAGACTCAGTCTCATTCTCACAGTTCAATACCAATCTTCAATAAGTGGTTCACTAACATAATTAGGTTTTGACACACTAGTCTTAGCTTCACTTGTTACAATATCAGGTATACTAGTTACTGACTCACTAAAAACATATTCATCTTCATCAGCAAGTACCAAATCAGATTTAGGGGGCATGAAGTTCCCAATATAGGGAGGGGGAACAACATGATACCCTTCACTTGTTTTGTACTTTTCATTCACCTGACTATCAAACACTTGACTATCAACCACTTAACTATCATACCCTACACTAGTTTTGAACTTATCACTTACTTGAATCTCTAACAGTTTGCTTAGATTCTTAGATGAATTTTCAAACTTTTCTAATTTAAGTTTTAAATCATCTCTTTCTTTTTTAGGTTTTCAAATTTATTTCTAAGACTCTAATTAGTGCATGATCCCTTCAACTAATATAAGTTTTAAAATCTTATGTCCGTCTTCAAATACAACCTCATTCTTTTATACACATCTAGTTATAGCCTCTACAGAGTCTAGACCTTATAAGCTCCTACATTTGATTAAGACTTAGTAAAATCTTTTGGTCAGATTATCATAATGTTTCATTTGAGAGTTTCATAAGATTTTAAACATGCTTTAGAATAAGTAGATACCTCAGAATCTGAGCTTGAAGAACTTGAAGAACCTGAAGATGTATATGCCATAAGTGCAAAGTTTGTAGGTTCTTTTTTAGCCTGGTCACTATAGTCATACCCAAGTCCATCTTGAGCCACCAAATCTTTTGTCTCTGTAGTTTCCACTATCACATTCCTCCTTAACAGTTTCAATGGTTCCTGTCTACTAACTAGAAGACCTTGGATCCTGCCCCTCCCTTACAAAGTGGCCCCTTTGTATATGACAGTTAAGCATTCCAACCTTGATTTGTTAAACCCTAGGGTCCAAAACCATTTTGACACTTAAACCTTCCATTCTAGTCTTATTTAGGAATCTTCTGGCTCTCATGGTCAGCATAACCATCTGCCACTTTAGATCCATCTCTTTCAAGTCATCAGCATCAATCTATTGTAAGTCCTCACTATCTAATTGTGAACTGTTGGATTGGTTTGCAAAGAAAGAATAGATCACAGCATCACTCATACTATCAGTATTGGAAGAGTTAGAACCATGAGTTTGATTCGAACTGCTAGAGTTATTGGAAGACACAAAAGCCACATTTTGTGAATTTTGGTTTGAGTTTGATGACCTTTTAACTTCAGTTTCATAAATTTTTAGATTGTTGTATAGGTCATCCATGCTCAAAGTTTCTAAATTAGGTTTGTTCCTCCAGAATCAAGTATATCCTTCATTTTGATGGAAAACATCTTATAAACTTCAGATTCATATCTTCCTTAAGAAAAAGTTTTTTCACCTAGAATCTCTAGCGGATAATAAGCTTTAAAAAGCCTATCATAGGCTTGTCAAGTCTTTGAGACTTGATCTCAATGAAATTCTCATACGTTGTTTTAGAAAGTTCTTCTAGTTTTTCGTGACTCCTATTACCCTCAAACCTTTTCTCTATAGCTTCCATCAAAGACTTGGC
This sequence comes from Tanacetum coccineum, assembly GCA_026074375.1. NCBI lineage: Eukaryota > Viridiplantae > Streptophyta > Magnoliopsida > Asterales > Asteraceae > Tanacetum > Tanacetum coccineum. The sequence goes on along the minus strand of BQNB010010747.1, from coordinate 62,287 downwards.
ACATTTATAGGTGTTAAACTTTAGTTGATGTTCATTTGGAAGAAGCATTCAACAATGAACCTCTTGCTATAACTCATTATATCCTTGCTAACATCTCTTTCTTGCAGTTGTAGAGATATGTTTTTCTCACACCATCAACATATCTCTTTGTGGAGGTAGTCACCATTTACTCTTACTTCCAAAAGCATAATCTGTCTTTAGGAGGTACTGTTTCTAATCCTTATTTTCTAAAGCTCAAATTCACCTGGATTGAGCACTGGAAGTTTTGTAGCAGCAACCATTGGTGAAGATGCTACTGCCTCCATGTTTTCACAAAACAATAGATCTGGTAGTGTAAATTGTTCTCTTATTCAAAGTTTCTCAACAAGCTCGATACCACTTGGTGCAACCCACTTGAATAGATTCTTGCTTAACTATGATAAAGTCTTAGTTGTATGGAATATATTCAAAACAACTATAGTAGAAACTTGATTGAATATATCAAAGACAATGCGAATCTAGTCTATATACTACAAGAAGAATAAGCAATTGAAACAGTAACGACAAGATTGTATAATACCAAACTTCAGCCTCAATATATTAAATATACACACACTCTAATAGTGTTAAGGGTTATACAAAACCTTGAAGCGATAACAAAACGATTACCTAGATGATATATGAAGATGAATATGAGATATGTATCCTCCATGCCTAAGGGTTTTCCTGTTTATATACCAAGAACCCTAATAGCTTACAAAAATGCGTTTCTATACATACATATATTTTCCTAAAATATCTCATTCTTATCACATCAGCAGTACTAACATATAACTAACAGTACTAACTTATAACTAGCAGTACTAACTTATAACTAATAGTAGAAACTCTTCTAGCAGTAGTAACTAATACTAGCAGTAGTAATTTTACAACTAGCAGTAGTAATGACTTAGAGTATTTCCTGCAGTCTTCATCAGCAGTAAAAATTATAACCAGCAGTAGTAATCTTCATAATCAGCAGCAGTAACTTGAACCAGCAGTAGTAAAAGTAAGAAAGCCTTTATTTCCCAAACACATATATAGCAATATATATATCAACATATAGCATGATATATACATACAAATATATATATATATATATATATATATATATATAAATACAGCTAAATATAATATTTAAATATAATATATATAGATTAATATAAATATATATATATTATATACGGTCGTAAAATAGGATATATATAGTATATAACGTATATATATATATATAGATATATATATAGATATATATATATATAGATAGATATATATATATATAGATATATATATATATATCGAATACCCCCAAATTTGGGTAGCAGTGAATGTTGATATCCCTAGGGGCGTTACCTCTCATAAGCAATAGCACAAAATATAAAACGACCCTAAACTTTCGTTTTAAAAGATACATTGATTTAACAAAATATCTTGTTCATTACATAAGCTCGTGCTTCAATTGTTTGAAAACATAAGTCAGAGATTTCGGTTTTATAACAAATTGTCCAAAATGTAATACGCCCCAAATCTTTCATATTGAATTGACTCTCCACAAAGTGACCCACAATGTATCATTGCTTCTGTGCCCTTTTGACCTGAAAAAACATGCTAAAAACGCAACATAAAGTTGGTGAATTCATAGGTTTCTGTATGTAAATTGTAGGACCGCAAGATTTCCAAGTGTATGATTAAGCAACAAATGCAAACATCATAAAAAGTAATTACATTTTCCTAAGATCATGACACTGAAGCTCGATATTTATGAATGCAATAAATTGCCAACATTGCCCGTGAATGATGTTCAAACCCGCAACATCCCAAATCCGACATGGTATACGTTTGTTGTCCGGCAAACCCGTACAGTGAGCGCCACTCACCTAAACGGGGAATTCCAATCCAAATAAGATCTATTGTTTAACACTCGCCGCATCAAAGCAATCTAGAAGCAATTGACAGTTCATGATAAAAGGGCTCAGGGGTTATCGTTACTTAGGCAAACACGTAATCATAGTATAAATGTACACTTGCGTCCAATTTGTAAAACAAAGCATGTTCTCACCCCAACGATGTAAATCATTTAAATAATTGTAAAACATGGGGCTATGAACTCACCTTAGTAAATAGTTCTCTGAATTGATAAATATGTCCAAGTATAGCAAATGTATAACACCGTCAAATACCTAAGTAAATACGGCCATGCGTAGTCTACAAGTTTGAGGCTAAAGTCTTAAGTATAAACTACAAACAATAAATTGCTTATTTTATATATACTAACAGTTATCACTTGTATGGTGGGCCACATGTATTGTTATTTATATTCACGTGATGGCTCTTGGGAAGGTATATAATTCCACACGTTATAGTATACGTATAAACGTTATTAATAAATATTCCTATTTATTAAGTCGTCGGTTAACTTGTATAATATCTGAATGTAATTCGTCCTGTATGCTAAGTGTTTATAAAATCACTTTTGTTTATAAAATGCCCTTAGGTTTTCCATAATTTCAAACAACCCTAGGTTTATGAAATATATACTATTTTACATTTTTCAACCCTTAGTTGCCACTTGTACCCTTTTTGGCCCTTCAACTTTACAAAATTACACTTTAGGTCCTTATATGTTTCAATAGTCCATAAAGTTTCAAAAGTGACAAAAACAGTCCTTCAACTTACAAAAACAGTGAGTTGACTGATTTGAACCCTCAAGTTTCAAAGTCGACACTTTTAGTCCTTAGCTTGTAAAAATCACATTTAAGCCCGATTAGTTCTAAACAATGGCAATTCGTTTTATTACTTCCAAATAAGTCACTAAAGCTGAAACTTCTATAAAAAGCTCGATAAGCTTATTGAATGCTTATGTGGCTTAATGAGTCCTTATTGGGCCCTTTAAAGTCCATTAACCTATTTAATGGTCAAAATGAAATTTCAAAAGTATATAAGCCCTCCTTAAGCTTTATTGAAACTATAAAGCTGAAAGTAAGAGCTCATTGAGCTTAATGAGCTTATTCAGCTTATTGGCTTCGTTAGCCCAATACCAACCAAAAGTGTGTAAAAAAGGGTTTCATACATATACAACTTTTATCTAGACTTTTAACTTGTTTGGGTCTGATTAACTGAATTTTACTTCGTGGCATATCCCAATAATCAAATAATCCTGGTAAGGGCTTTCGATGTTTCACGTAATGGCAAATCAAGTCCATTAAGGATCAGCTTGGTTTTTAGATATACCTTAGGGTCCATGTGAGCCAATAAGCACATAGGTTTTTTAAATAAGCCCATGGAGCTTATAAATAAGCTATAGGCCCGCCAGGTTGGCTTATTGAGCTTGTTTTGGTTTCGTACGTGGCTATTAGGCCCGATAGGCCCATTGGGGTTTTCTTTCATGCATGTTTGCTATAATCGTGTTTAATAAGCCATTTGTCTATCAATAAGCTCGAATGAGTTTAATTATAAGCTACGAGTCCCCACCATTGGGCTGTTGGGCCGGTTGGGCTTAAGCGTACAATGTTTGGATTATACAAGGTCCATTGTGGCCCGTTGTTTCCCCTAGCAATATATATGGTTCGAAAATAGTCCTAGCGACTATATTTCATTTGTTAGCCTACATATGTTAGTCATGTTACACATGCAACGGTATTGCGCGCATATACGTTCCCATCCACCACCACGTTTACCTCAAAGGTTTACGTATGGTATTTTTGTATAAACTCGTATACAAGGGCCTTTGATCGCGTTAGGGTCCAAGTTTTCTTATAAACAAAACATTTAAGGTCTTGCTTATTATTAACCCACGTGTTACGTGTTTCTTTGTATTTTAACACCACACAAGTCGTATATACGCAATAACATTGCGTATAACACGCATGTTTTGTATTTAATGTGCATGGACTCACGCTACTTCATTTATATATAACAGACTTATTGATCTAGTTAACAAAGGAAAACAAGTAGATTACAGTTTAAGGTTCAACGTGGACTACAAAAGGTCCTAGGCTTTGTTTCGAGTGTAAACGCAGCAATGGACAACCCACTATAAATACACGACCAAATAATAAACCAATGCTCCAAAGCTTAGTATACACCCTAGTGTTGGTTCGTAACCCTTCTTGCGACTTCGTGTGAATACTCTAGGACTTACTTCGTGTTCGAATGGGCTGAGAAAGGTGTTTATTTGCGGTGTGTGACCCGAACAAGAGAAACAATTAGGTGTTTAGTTGTTTGAGAGAGTTTAGTATGTGGAGTTTTTCAAGATTATAAAATGTAATTAAAGTGTTGTGTTTTATCTGCAAAATACTTAGTTACATATTCCAAGTCACACAAACAAACCAAAACCGGTCCTAACTAGGTGGTTTTGTAGTTTCTAGTTAGCCTCACATTGTTTCTTGTTAAACTACTTAAGTACATTCCTTAATTACATAATCTAAGTACAAGATTACCTAACATTTGGAAAATTTTAAGGTTTTGTGTACATTCATGCATGTAGCCACGGTTACAAGAGAAGGAAGAGCCAAAGTAAGTCTTTATCCATTGTGTAATAGCCTAATCCATGGACATGTAGTACTAGTTTTGTTTAGAAGATCATGGTACAAGGTTTACCAAAGATAATGGAAATCTTATGATTTGTGTGTTGGTATTATTCTACCGTGGTATTCCAAAAAAAAGAGCAAGGAAAAGTTGTCATCCAATGTGTAATAGCTTAACTAGGAAACATTAAGGACAAGCTTTAATTAAGCTTGGATGTACATGTACTTTAGGGATCATTTGAAGATTTTAAGGATTTTTCCTAGTTGTTTTAGTCCCAATATTCGGCCAACATAGGTTGTAACACAATAACTGATTTAATTTGGGTTTTTTTTTTTTGAGAGGGTTTGAAATAGGGTATTGTTTGAGTCTTGGTAAGTCTAGGTATTTCTCGGTGTGTCCAAATGATTTTATTTACGGGACTAAAGCCTTTATTGACCAATAAAAAATAAAATAACGCAAGTTAATAATTATCTTCTTATAACTATATAACACTTGTTGACGAAACCGTTAATTTATTTGGTGACTGTGTACTTAAATGGATTTATTTATAGTCTAACGTGATTTAGCTTAAAATTAAATTAAAAGTAAACGCGTATTAGACCAAAATAAATATGGAAGACTAATAGGAGTCGTAAAATGACCTGACATTAGGAAATGTTACAGTCTCCACCCGTTAAAAGAGCTTTGTCCTCAAAGATTAAGTCCTTGTAGGTATTTTTGTTTGAACGAATCTTCACGTTCCCTAAGGTAAACTCAGGAACCTCTCCTAGATTTCTAGCGAACCTAACCAATGGTATCCGCTATTGCTTCAATCGTATTGATAGCTCGCCATAATTGTCAAAACGGGACTCTTCCACAAACTGGAGCTTATCGTCAACGTCACATCCTTCTACGGCATGACAAACTGGTTCGTCACGTAACATTCCTTCAATTAGACACTATGGAAAGTATCGATGAACCACCCTAAACTCTAGGGGAAATATATATATATATAGGTTCCAGCTTGTAGGCAACTTTCCTAACTTTGGCTAACACCTTGAAAGGTCTACAATCTCAGTTCAACTTACCTGTCTTACCATTCGTAACAACCCCTTTTCCAAGTGAACTTGAGCTAACCCTATCCCCATCGCGAACTCCATCGCGTTTCCGGCTTCCGATCAACATAGCTCTTTTGTCGATCCATACGTGCATCCTCGCTTGTTCAGGACGAGCTTTTTTGTTGTTTTCTTTGGATCAATTCAGGACCAGTCATTGGGCTCTCTAACTTCGGCCAGCACAAACCAGTGATAGATATCAACCATAAAAGTAACCTCAAAGGTGGCGTCCGTTATGCTAGCGGATAACTGTTGTATAATGAAAACTCGCTAGTGAAAATGTTTAAACCCCTCCTGTGCCAAAAACGATCAGAACGCAAGCACTACATGTCCTCGAGAGTTTGGATAGTTCTCTCGCTCTGGACTTTGTTTCTATGATAACCAGGATGCTCATGTCTATATATGTAGCCCAAACTTTCAGAAATGAGCTCTAGAAATCTGATGTGAATCTCCCATCACGTCACAGCTGATTGAAACAGTATTCGTATCTTGCTACATTCTTGTTCAGGTACAAACCGTGCCAACTGTCAATGGATAAATTCTCCCTATTGGCGAAGAAGTGAGTAGCTTTGAAGTTCGATCCATAATCACCCAGATGGTGTCAAAACCTTGTGATGACCTAGGAAGCTTGGTGATAAAATCCATTGTGATATTATACCACTTCCATTCGGGTATCACTGGCTATACTAACAACCCCGATGGCTTTTGATGTTCGAAAAAACGAAATACAAAAAAAAATAGATAATCCCTTGACCCTTACACATTCAACATTTGCTAACATAGGCGATGTCAAGCTTTCATATTGGCCACAAATAGCTTTTTCATACTGGGTACATCTTTTCAGACTAGATGGATAGAGTATTTTTTAACTTTGAGATCGTGCATAATCACGATCTTAGTCCTCCATAAGCAAGGTAAACCCAACATCCTGTCCGTGTAAAACCTAAAGTTTTGTCGGCGTGTGTTCCAACTTTTCCTTGGTATATCCTTTTGATCATACTACCTACATCTTCATTCACAATATTTTTTGGTTTCTGGGCTTCGATCTGAGCTTCTAAAATTTGTTTGGGAAGATCCAAGCCAATGGTCATAACTAAAGCTCGAACTCGAAATGGCTCAACCCGTTCCTTACGGCTTAATGCAATCGCACTCTACTTTATCCTCCTTAGATGAAGAACGAATGTCCACAAATCATAATCACCTTAGCAATTCAAAGCCAATGCATTGCCTCATTTAAGCTCCTTTTGAGATCGAGGATGTGTTTGTAAACTTTTAAGGTCGGTGAACACGGCCATCTCTGGTTCCAATAGATAGTGTCTCCATATCTTTAAGCAAATACCAACACCGATCCAAGTTCTAAATCAAGAGTGTGTAGTTATTCCCTCGTGAACTTTTAGTTGTCTAGAACGTAGAATCACCTTCCTCTCATCTGCATCAATACAACACCTAAACCCTTGTGTGACGCATCACAGTAGACCACAAAGTCTTTGCTTCCTTTAGGTAAAGCCAGAATTGGCGCACTGCACAACTTCTGCTTTATTAACTGAAAAGCGTTTTCTTTCTTTTCACCCAAGTTAAACTTGATTCCTTTTTGAGTAAGCTTTGTCATTGGTTTAGCAATCTTCGAAAATCCCTCAATGAACCTTCGATAGTACCCAGCAAGATCTAAAAATTGGCGGATCTCCGTTGGTGTCTTAGGAGATGCCCAATCTTTGATAGATTCTATCTTGGCTGGATCCACATGTATACCTCTGCTATGAATGACATGACCGAGAAATTGTACCTTTGGGATCCAAAATTCACATTTCGAAAACTTGGCATACAACTTCTCCTTCTTGAGTAATTCCAAAATTGCCTTAAAGTGTTCTTCGTGCTCCTTCTCGTCCTTTGAATAAATAAGTATATCATCAATGAAGACAATTATGAACTTATCCAGGTAAGGCTTGCACACTCGGTTCATGAGGTCCATGAATATTACGGGTGCGTTTGTTAGCCCGAATGGCATAACCTGAAACTCGTAATGTCCATACCGAGTTCGGAATGCCGTCTTTGGAATGTCTTGCTCTCGTACTCTAAGCTGGTGATAACCTGATCTCAGATCTATCTTCGAATAAATACTGGATCCTTAGAGTTCATCAAATAAATCATCGATCCTCAAGAGTGGATAGCGATTCTTCACTGTCAACTTATTTAACTCACGGTAGCCAATGCACATCCTGAATGACCCATCCTTCTTTTTGACGAACAAGACCGGGGCTCCCCAAGGAGATGAACTAGGTCTTATGAAGCCCTTGTTAGAAAGCTCTTACAGTTGTTCCGACAATTCCTTCATTTCAGATGGAGCCAATCGATACGGTGCTCGAGCTACGGGTGCGGCTCCTGGAATTAAGTCTATCTGGAATTCCACTAGTCGAACCGAAGGAAGACCCAGCAAGTCCTCGGGAAACACTTCAGGAAAATATCAGAAGATTGGTACGTCCTCAAGTTGTTTTCCTTCCGACTTGTCCTCCTCCTTCAGGCGGAGAATATGTGCCAAAAAATCCTGACATCCTTCGCATGCAACTCTTGAGCCTGTGAACATGAAGATAATGGTCAACCGAGATTCTCTCCATTGTTACTAATTCGTTACCATGAAAAAATCAAAGTTTCATTTCCCATATGAATTTGAACAAGTTTCTCATCACACACGATCACAGCGTGATACTTTCTTAGCCAATCCATGCCGATTATAATGTTAAAACTTCCCAGTTCTACGGGCATTAGATCTATGTTGAACGGATGGTTTAAGAAATTTAAAGTACAACCTCGTATAATAGTGTCTACCCTGACTATTTTCCCATCTGCTAGTTTGACATCATAAATATTTTCTAATAGAGTTGGGGAGATGTTAATCAGGGAACTAAATGCAGTGGGCAATTTTATTAAAAAAAAAAATAAAGCTTCGTACTTCTAATCGAACCACTGCCGAATAAGATAGATGCATAGTGGTTGTTTAAAAGGAACGTACCCGTGACAACATTGGAGTCTGAGTTTCCCGATGCATTCCCTCTCTTCTTTGCACTCCCAACTGCATACACCCAGCCTTGTGCACTCCCATTTCCTCCATCCTTATTCTTCAACTTTGGACAATCTCTCTTGAAATGTCCTGGAGCTCCACATTCAAAACAACCATTCCCCTTGGGATTTGCCCCATTGCCCTTCTGAGTATTAGCAACATTTGTGTTGCCAGAACTCCTGCAGTCGCGGGCAAAGTGCCCTACCTTGTTACATTTGTGGCATTTCTGAGTACACGGGCCATTGTGATGAAAATGGCACTTGGTGCACTTGGGCAAAGATCCCCCATACGGCTTCTTTTCACCTGTCCCCATATTGTAGACCTTGGCGACATTCTGCCTCTTGAAGGGTTGTTGTTGGTGACCATGGTTGTTTCTGGATGAATCATCAGCCTTCCTTTTGTTGTCAGTCTGCCTTTCCGCATAGGTGCGGAGTTTCTGATCCATCAAGTCGTTGGCCAACTCAATAGTCTCATCCAACGTCTTGGGTCTGGCAGACTTGACATTTCCATAAATGTTATCAGGAAGTCCACTGATGTACTTGTCAACCTTCTCAGTTTCATTAGCAACAAACTTGGTACATATCAGGGTTAGCTCTTGGAAACGTTCAGTGTATGTTGGAACATCGTTCCCTTTGACCTTTAGGTTCCACAACTCGATTTCTAGTTTCTTGATTTCACCCTGCGGACAATACTTGTCCGTCATTTTCTTCTTGAGTACTTCCCAAGTCATTGAATATGCATCAGGACCTAAGGTTCTTATATGACCATTACACCAAGTCAAAGCAGCCCCTAACAGAGTGCAGGTGGCAAACTTAATCTGATTTTCAATAGCACAACCACTGATATGGAAAACTGATTCCATCTTTTCATTCCACCGGGTTAAACCGACAACGCCTTCATTTCCTTTGAAGTTCAAAGGTTGACATTTCATGAAGTTAGCGTAGAAACAAGCGTGTGTAGTTTGCACATTCCTTCGGTTATCCCCGTGTGAACTGTGGCTTCCGTCTCCATTAGTGAAGTTTCACAGAAGAGCTTGATCAATCATAGCTTGAATGAATTCTGGAGTCATGTTGTTTGGGTTGGTGTTGTTAGGTGGGGTATTCGGTCCTCGTCTTGTCACATGTGCCATGATTCGACTAAATCACAAGAGACAAAACGTGAGGTCATGACAAGATATACAATAATTTACAGATGAGACAACAACACAAAAGAGGTATATAGTACAACATAACACATCTATTTCATTCATAACTTGGAAAATTTTACATGAAATAGTTTTTGGTACACAAAATACAATACAAAAGATCTAAGGCTATGCTAGCGGGGAGAACCCCTAATACTTAACATGCCTGAACAACTGCCTAGCAAAGTAAAATGACATAAACCACTAGGTGTGGCTATCTGCATCCCTAGAAGCATCCTGGTGATCTGGAACTCTAACATCTGGTCCTGGCTGTCTAGCTCTCGCAGTGCTAACAACTCGGCTTCTATGTCCCCCATCTCTCGTCTCATGTCTCTCATCACTCGGAGAATCTCTACCATCTGTGCCTTACGTCTACGGTTAGTCTCTCAAAGCTCTGCCATCTCAGTCCGCTGTATATGGGAGCGAGTCTCATGTACCTGGTGTTGTGTCTGAATAAGAGTACCCTACAGCTGTAGCTGTGTCTGATGTGCCTGGATCTGGGACTCGTGTGCATACACCTGCTCATGGTGAGTCTGAAGCTCATAACGAATTGCCTGACTCAATCCCACCAAATGAGCCCAAGCCTCTCGGGAAGCATAGGCCTCCTCCTCTACAATTAGTATTGTCTCCTGATGAGCTATCATATCCTCCATAAGCAAGTCGACCCGCTGCGAGTCCATAGTGACTCACTGTGATATGCGAGTCCTACTATCATGAGCATCCTCTAGTAGAGCATATAAGTCCTGTGTATCATGCTCATGGAGCTCAGGAAGCTCTGTAACCCTAGTATTGACCTCTCCCACGGTCATAGGTGCTATCTCCGGAACTTCCTCTGCCGGATCCACCCAAGTACCCCTAATACCATACCCAACCTCTCTAATCCCCCGTCGTCTCGCTTCAGCATCTACAGTGCTGACAAACCCATAATCTATCCCCGACCTCCGGTAGGTCTAGCAGTAGAACTCTCCCCGCCTGATGAGTCACCTGACTTAATCCTATCGAGTGAGCCCAAGCCTCTCGGGAAGCATAGGCCGTCTCCATCTACCATCCTATACCGTGTTCTCCTGGAGGAGTCATCCTATCCCCCGTAATACGAGTAAACTTCACTACCCGCTTGTGTTTCCAATAATCGACTCGTTGTGTATACGAGACCCTACTATCCTGAGCATCCTCTAGTAGAGCATACAAGTCCTGTGTATCCCGCTCATGGAGCTCAGCAAGCTCTATGACCTAGTGCGCGGACCTCTCCATTTGGTCCTAAGGTTGTATCTTCTGGAACTGCCTCTGACAGTGGCCGGGGAGCTAACCTAAAGTATCCCCTAATCCCGTACCGCCAACATCTCTAATCCCCATATCGCCTTCTTCAAGCGAGTCGACCGTGCTTACAAATCCCCTTAATTATCCCTCGAACCTCTGGTAGGTCTAGCAGTAGAACTCTCTCCGATCTCATATCTGGAGCCTATAGTGGACAAATACAACCTCTTGCGGGGAGGCTGCTCAGACTCGGGAATATCATCCCTACGGTCAACAGGTGGTGGTATGGATAAAGATGGTGGTAGTGGGGGTAGTGAAGGTGATGGTAATGCGGCAGTGACTGCATCAATAAGAGCCTGAGTGGATGCTATCCTGAGTGTCTGGATTTGGGTTGGACACCCAGACGGTGGTGGTAAGGGTGGTGAATGTGCATGTGGGACCATGTACCTAGCAAGGCGCTCCCCTGCAGAGGGTGGTGATAGTGAGATAGGTGGTGATGGTGATGGAGTAGTCATGGTCAGAAGTCTCTCAACCTCTGCCTCTGGTGGAAGGGATATGGAAGTCTGGGGTCGGACAGTAATCCTAGCCCCAATAGTAATGTCAGTGGAGGGTGGTGGTATAACAGGCTCTGTTCCCTCAGGTGGGAAAACAGGCTCATCAACAGGTGCATTAATAGTAGAGTTAGTCAGAGCTAGGTGCTCCTCCTCCTCCTCCTCCTCCTCATCCTCATCATCCTCATCCTCATCATTGGCGTCATCCCTAGACGAATTGCCTATCGCATCGTATGTCTATCCTCATCGCATCCCCCGTCACTCCATAGGATAGTCCAAACCGGACCATTCCTCTGTCTATCTCCTCGTTTTATTTAACTCCTCTGGATCCTCATGGGATCGACTCAGTAACATATCCGAGGTGATCTAAAAGTAGGTGAATCAATAGGAGGTAATGGCTGCTCCTCAGCCAGAAATACATGCTCATCCTCCAATGGTATATACTCAGGGTATATAGGCTCTGGCACATAGTCAGGGATCATGTGCATGTCTCGATAACATAGGCTCACGCTCATCCTCGTCCTGAGGAAAATGGTTTGGTCTTGTGGTTCTCAGGGCCTGGTTTGTAATCTTGTGATTGTTGGGGCTACTGGCTGTTGCGGGAGTTCAGCCGTATCGCTAGAATACGATGACCAGTGGAATTTCCTCCTCTCCTGGGGTACTCTTCATCAATGTCGGCACTCCCCAGAAAGGCTTGTCGGGCTCAGAGTCGGATGTAGACGGAAAGTGTATGGTGACAGCAGATGTCGACAGATGAGAAATATGATTTAATGCAAAAGGCAAAAGGAACCTTATATAAGTATGACTTATTGGAAGATCACTGAGATGATATGCCTGTAAGGGCGGTTTATAATAAAGATCTTTTAGTAATATAGTAATATCATTTAGTATACACGTGATATCAATTAGGACAGCACTTTGTACCATACTAACTAATGCTAAGCAATGCATGTCATGTATGCATATAATGCGTTAGGTAGTAAACAAGTATTGCATGTATGTCCCTCGCAAATCCCCATTTTGTGAAAAACAGTTTTGAAAATGGTTATGAGTCCAGACAAAACTTTGGACCTGGTTCTCTATAAACCTTGGCTCGGAAATACCAATCGTAACACCTCAAATCAGAGCATGCAGGGAATGTTTGATAGCCGAGGGCGTTACATTATATGGATCAATAACACAAGATTCTGAGAATGACTACTAAATGTGTCGTTTGAAAAATGAAGATACATTGGATTAACAAAATAATTTGTTTTGTTTATAAGCCATGGCTTCAAAATTTGTATCCAACAATATATAATAAGATTCGGTTTTATAACAAATTTTCCTAAATTAATAAGAACCCCAAATCTTAAGTGTTGGACTCTTAATTATTGAATTCTAATGTATCATCGCACCCGGTGACCTTATTGACCTAAAAAAAATGCTTAAAACGTCAAACGTAATTTGGTGAAGTCTAGGTTTATGGTAAATCATAGTAGGACCGAAGATCTTCCAAGTGTATGATTTAGCAACTACATGCAAACATCATAAAAAAGTGTCACGTTTTCCTAAGCTATGACACTGTGCACGCATTGTATGAATGCAAATATTGCCAAATGAATGCCCAAGTGAATGTGTTCTAGGCCCAAAAACATCCCAAAAATCGACATTGGTTTTTACATTCGTTGCAGTGATAGCTAATCACCCGAACGGGGATCTTCAATCCACAAATAGATCTATCTAATAACGGTTCTGCGCTTCACACAATGCAGTTCCAACTAAAAATTATGCAAACTAACAGTTCATGATAAAGGGGCGCAATGGATTATCGCTACTTAGGCAGACAGAGAATCGTTGTTATAAAATGTACACTTTGCGTCCTAAATTTGTTAAAACAAAGCCATGTTCTTTCCCCCAAAGATGTAAATCATTTAAAATAAATTAAAAACATGGGGCTATGAACTCACCGTAGAAGGTAGTCCTCTGATTGATATTATATATCCATGCAGGTAGTGAATCACAACGTCACATTAACTAAGTAAATATGGTCAAGTTCTTAGTTCTTACATATTTAAGGATAACGGACTCAATGTAATAATACTTATGACAATTGCTAGTTTATACATAATGTTACACTGTGTGGTGGTGTACACGTTTATTGTATTCGATTTCCTTGTTTGCTCTTGGGAAGATGTACGACTATATACTTTTAAGTTTACAAGGTGTTTAAGTATTATAATAAATTACTCTTTAATTATCATTCGCGTGACTTTAGTCAGAAAGTATCCATATTATAACCGACTAGTCCATCGATACACATAAGTTTTATTTAATATCCCTTAATGATATAGAAAAGCTCTCCTTTAGGTTTTCTTTATTGGCAAAAAAGCCCTTATAAGTTAAAAATAGATATTTACCGTTTACACCCCTGAGTTTTCCTATTGATACGTTTAGTCCCTCTGTTTTACAAAAATTACATTTTTGGTTCTTATGAGTTTCAACAGTCCCTCAAGTTCAGGAATGTCAAAGACAGTATCATTAATATGCTAGCAGTACTAACTCTACTAGCAGTACTAACGTCTGCTAGCAGTACTAACTCTGCTGGCAGTACTAACTCTGCTGGCAGTACTAACTCCTGCTAGCAGTACTAAGCCTGTAGCCAGTTACTAACTCGCGCAGCGCTAACATGCTATAACTTCCTGCATAGACCTAGGAGCTGTAGAATTAAAACTTCTGTAATTTAGGCGTATTCATACAACCCATTAGTGAGTTACAAATTTGTTAGAGTTGGTTTGAGCTCGTGTTGGACACAAGAAAGTTCCAGATTTCCCAAACAGTATTATTAATACACTAGCAGTATTAACAATATGCTAGCAGTACTAACTCTGCTAACCTATTTCGACATATCCCAAACAACCCTAGTTCACGTATACTATTGTGTACACATCCTTTATTGAGCAAAACGAGTTGTTAAGTATTATGATACGTGACATGAAAGTGCTTCCGTTTCCAAACGAGTTATCAAACCTCTCGGTTAAATATTTTTACGTGTGCATGTCATATTTAAACATTCGTGCTTATACACAAGATCTTTGTTACGTGCCTTATGGCTTTTTGAGTTCACACAACAAAATGTCATATATATGTTGTATATTGTAAGACGTGGACATGGGTTGTGTCATGCTAGGCACGACCCATGTTTAACTTGTTAACACATAATAACCGTGCCTTATGACACATGAAGCAAAACATGAAACTTGAATATAAACGTAGGCTAAGACACTTACAAGGGTCCCCTAGTTCTTGAGAACGTAGTGTGTATGCGGAGCAATCGTAGGCAACCATTCAGACTGTGTGATTAGAAAACACGATCAATAACCAAACCCTAAGCTTTAAAGCTCTGTAAATACCCAACCCTAGCTCGTGTAAACCTTTTTGAAAGTGTGTGTGAGCTTGTAAGAGTGAAAAAAGGTAAGAATGAGTGTGTATTTATAGGCAAGTTTGCTAGTTCACTCTTCCTAGTTCACAAACAAAAACCGAACGTGCCCTATGATAGTGTGATATGTGGTTTTATAGTCAACTACACATGGTTGATTGCTAAAACCATTTTAGTACATTCTTAATGGTGAGTGTTTGTACAATGATGTGCCTTAGCTAGACAAATCTTTTATGGATTTTGTGTGTTATGTGAGGGCTTAACCGTGGATACTAGGGGATCAAGGCAAGGAAAAGTGGGTACTAGACATTGGGTAATAAGTTAGTAGAGCCGAACTGGACTTTGTATTAATTAGTGAGAGATGAAGTACTAGTACTAGTTTAGGAATTCATTAGGCAGGAGATCTTTAGTGAGAACTCCTATGTAATGTCTAGTGCATGTATCTCGCCCTAGTGGGTGTTTAAACACAAAAAATAGTGATTTAATTTTGTGTTAAGAGAGGAGTTTTAAAAGTTGAGTAAATTGGGTAGATGAGATCTAGGTAAAGAGTCTAGGTCATTTTCCGGGAAGGGTATGTCAAAATGTAACTTTTTACAAGTGACCAAATAAAAAAATAAAATATGAAGTACATAATTATCTTCTTAATTAGATTATTAGATTACTTGGTTGATGCAAAACCTTAATTTATTTGATGATCGTTTTACTTATTGATTATTTCTAGTCTATGCGATTTAGCTCAAAAGTAAAATTAAAAGTAAACGTGTATCGAACTAAAATAAATAGTGACGGATAATAAATGTCGTACAATGACATGAAAATGAGAAATGTTACACATAATTGGTACGCGTGCCTTTGAGAAGTCTGAATGCTGGTCCTAACAGGGGTTTCTGAGTAAGTATTGTTGGTTGATTTGTCAGGGCCATGTTCATGATGTTATGCAGGAGAAGTCAATAGGACTTGGGAGTGCCTCATCAATGGCATAAAAGGTCTCTTTTGACTCTGATTTATCAGCAGAAGATGCAAGAGTCATTAACCAGCTTTGAGTAGGTCCTTGTTGTGGAGTCTTTCCGTCATTCCAATCAGGATCAGTGGGTTCTTGTGGTTGTGTAGGTTTGGTGAACCAGTCACGTTTAGATACAGTCTCTTTCATGGGTTCATCATCATCATTACCCAGATTCCCTTCTTGATCTTGTGGCATATCTGATTTCTGCAAAGCTAAACTCTGATTCGCTTTATTTGTAAACGACGTTTCAGCAAGATTTTGGTTGGGAGAGACTTGGTGCCTTTGGATGAGCCAGACTATGATTCTTTAGCTTTATGACCTTTTGTTGGTTCTGCATCCTTACTAGTCTTCCTCTTCTTCAACCCTCGGTCTGATCCAGCAGAAGGGTCTTCATCTTTATCTTTGTCTTTTCAGCTTCTCTTCAATGAATACACTTTACCATAAGTGGAGAAGAGAGTCTTGTCGAGATCATAAGATTTTATTAATCCTTCATAGCATTCTCTGTGTTCAGGAGCTGTAAGATGTAGTGATTCATTTATCCATTTTGTCGATAAGAATCTTCTTCAACTCAATTTCTGTAAGCGTTGCAGCAGCCTCGTATGAAGATTGTGGTTGAGAAAACTCCTTGGCTAGAACAGCCTCTTCAAATGACTTAGTAACCATGCGTTGGATCTCTGGTGGAGCAAAGTTAGACACTTCCTTTGGCAGAATTTAAGAAAGTTGAATCTTGACTTGCTTAGTGATCCTAGTAGTAATGGATGCCAAAAGGTAGCTCATGAACTCGTCTCTGGTGGCTCCGAGTCTTACATCTAGGATATCATCTATAGAGCCAGTCATGAGTTTGTTAGAGGATCGTCTTTTTTTAGTTCAAAAACATATTTCTCTAAAGCTGAGACTTTGTTGTTGAATTGGAAGACAGATGCGAAATCAGGAAGTGCAGATTGAGGATTTATAGCTTCAGTTGTTGGTGTTGATTGTTGTGGTGGAGGAGTAAAGGATGGTAATGATTGTGGGATGACAGTGGCGTATACAGGTGAAGATTTAATGATAACTAAGACATGTACTGTAAGGAGTGTAGGTGTTTGCTGGCTTGGTCTTCAAGATGGAGTGAAATCCATTGAGAGAACAGAATTTCTGCATCAGTATGGATATATCTAAAAAATTTAAGATTTTAGATGCAAGTCAGGATTGAGTGAGAAGATGCTAGGTAACTAGGGACTTTTTTTTTCAGTCTTTGTGGAAATGTGGAAAGTGTCACATGAGCATCTTCTATGACTTGAGTGATCTTCGGATTTTCATTCCCTTGTTGAATGTTAGTCAATTCAGCATCGGTACCCTCGTTTTGAACCGTCTCATCGTCAGCTTGAACTGGTTTGTTCAGCCGTATATCCACATCATCGTATAGTTGACTGGTAGGATAATCCATCTTTTCATCTTCATCACCTTCAGCTTTATCAATAATCTTTGTTTCATCTTCCTTATCAGAATCGTTAGGCTTGGACAAGGTTTTAACAAACTCGTCCTTTACTTCATCTTCATCATCTTCATCTTCTTCATTTTCTTCTTGATCAGACTCTGAACCTGATTTATTCTCATTAGTTTCATGATTGGAATCTGATTCATTTTCATTGTCTGATTGGGTTTTGTCATCATCACTGTCATTCTCTTGATCACTGTCTTCACCACTTGAGTCATGATCATCATTGCTATCATCTTCATCATTTCCCTAAGATTCAGCTTCACTTTCAGATGATTCTTCTTCAGTCACATCGGGAACCCATGGTTTAACACAAGTTCCTTCATTTGTGACAAAAGGTTTGATTTCAGAACTTGGAGCAGTTTTGGTAGGACCAAAACCACTTGGATAAGTCTTGTGAAATTCCCTCAAACTCTTCTTTCGAACTTCTTCAAATTGAGCATCTTCAGTTAAAGCCACTTCAAAGAGCAGATCAATTCCTTTGTGCTTTTCAACAGTTATATTTTCCTTCTTCTTAGACAATGGCATCTCAAGAGTTTCTCTAATAACAACACCTCTTGCTGGAGCCTTAGTAGACTTCTTTGCAGGTCTATTTACTCTCTTTAACTTCCTCGTAGGTTCTTCAGGTGAAACTGGGACAATAAAGAGTTGAGGAGACGCTGGCTTCTTGAACTTTCGCGCCTTCTTAAGAGGTGTAGCTCCTATAGCAAAACCAAGGTGAGTTGGTATGTACTTAATTACACATACCATTTTCCATTAAAACCGGACTTAAAAGACAAAAAACGTACCAAAAATACATTATATTTGTATATTTTCACTTATATTATGCAGAAAACGGATATTCGACAAAAGGACGAAAAATCATGCCAAAACGGACAAAACAGAGCACAGAATGGAAAACCAGTCAAAGTCAACACTGACAAAGTCAAAGGTCAAAGCCGATCCCGAAGAAATACTTAATGGGCCGACCCGTACCCATCTAATGGGTCGGGTCAGCCCATTAAGGCATTATGAAGACTTATACACACATAAATGGCCCATATAACACTTAACTGTCGTTAAGCCCTATAACCCTTTTTCACCTAACACTGTTAGTCCTAAAAGGACTAACCGTGCAACAAAACAATATAACATGAGGGGCCATAACTGCCAAGTCCTCAAAACTTACTACACCACAAGGACTTTCGGTGCAAACAAAACATACATGTTGAGGGACCAATGGTGCCAATTCCCCAAACTCTTTACCCTGCACCAAAACTAACATATGAAATACCTTTTCCCGCCAATACTATTCCCCCACCCCTGTCACTCTCAACCTCGTACCCTGCAACCCCAGACAAAACTATCACCCTCTAAACCTCACCCCACCTCACTAAACTCTAATTGCCATGTTGGCAATCCCTCACAACCCAATTCGTCAAGGTATGAAGACAAAAATCAAGGGTGGAGATCAAAGACCTTGGGGACAAAGAAAAATGGATGGACAGGATGACTTTTTTGACTCCTCTCACAAAGAAAACACACCTCAGTTCCCTCTCACACAGAAAGCACACATTGAAGATTTGAAGACCTAGAGTTTTTAGTATAAGTAGAGGGCATTGTAGCTTATTTTCGGTTGTCTAGTCTTTGTTTTTTTGAACTAATTAGACCATTTACTTTACTGTCATTTTAAGTTATTGTCATTTACATTTTCAAGCATTGTAATTTTTTAAGATTAATGAAATTTTAAAAGTTTTCTTTAAATATTGTCATTTACATTAATTTTCATTTAAATACAGTTTTTAGGCTCTTATATAAGCTTTTGAATCATTCACAGTTTATATAAAAGCTTGTTTTAATTTATGTCTTGAAAATTTTAAAAATCACAAAAATCTGTCAAAAGAGCAATGGAGCATGGTAAATCTTAGATGGCCATGGTTTAGAGCTTCTTGGAAAGCATATTGGGTGGTTTTGAACTGATTTGGGCACTTAAATCATTCTCAAAAGCTTGGACACTTGTGAGTTTCTTATTTATCATTTTTTTGCTTATTACTGTAACACTGCTTATTTTTGCTTGCTTATTTATAAGTGCTTATCTCCTGTTTTGAATTGCTTATTTATGCTTAACTTTGCTTTGTTACAATCTGTTTTTCTATAAACTTTGCTTAAATCACCAAAATCAGTTTTAAAAAGGACCATATAAACTTAAAGGGGTGTTTGGGTTAAGTGTTCAAAGTGGGTCATACTGGTTTAAAAACCTTTTGGGTCACTTGGCCAACTTTGGCAAGCTTTATTTAACTCATTACAATCTGTTTTCAAGTGTGTTTAAGTCTTAAAGCTTGTTTTTAAGCTTTGTCTAATTGGTGTTTAAGACTATAGGTTCAAAAACAGTTTCAAAGAGCTTATTGGATTTAGCTTTTAAAAACAGATTTTAAATGTTGTTCTTAAGTTGTTTTTAGTGTTAAAATGCAATAGAGTAGGTTTAGACTAAGTAAGCATTAGTGTGTTAAGTTTTGTTAAAATCTGTCAAGGTTTTTGTTAAGTGTCTTTTAGCCTAAAACTGCTTTTTTTCAATTTCAAATTTAGGCTTCTTAAAATTATTTTTAGCTTCTGAATTTTTGAGCATAAGCTCATTAGTTGGTGATTTTTATCTGTTTTTAGCTCAGTTTAGCTTTTGGTCTTATTTTTCTAGCTTATTGATAGGTCTGCTTAACCTCATCTGTCTTTTAAGGAAAAACCAAAATTAGCATATGCTGAGTGTCACAGCATTTTCACTTAGCTTTTTAGTAGCTTATATGAGTTTCAAACTCATTTCTTTTTGCTGATTTTAGGAGCTTGTTCAACAAACTTTTAAGTGGTATAAGCTGCATTCCCATAAGGATCCAATTTGGTGCTTAAAATTAAGCCCAAAAGTGCCCCTATAGGCTGCCTTATTAACAGTTTTTGTCACATTGCTTAATTACTTTTCTGGCTTATCTGCTTAATTTTCTTTGTTTACTGCTGTTTACAATTGCTTATTAGGTGTAGGTACCCATCTGTTCTTGCTTATTTTCTTTTACCATTAGCTTATTTAGTCATAAACTAGCCTAACTGTTTTCCCTTTAAGACTTAGTGTAAAAAGTAATCTGCCAGCTTTTTCTTTGCTTATTTTTAAGATTCACAAAAAGTCATTTTTTTAAATTTGCTTATTTTAGTTAGTTTTATAAGTTTTTAAAAAGAAAATTAAAAAAAATGATTTTAAAAAAAGGAAAGGCATGGGGGTCGAACCCATGACCTCCCCTTTAGCACACACACACGTCCCACACAGCACACACACTAACCATTGGCGCCAGTAGGGCCATCTGGTTTTACTTCTCCCTGTTTAAGTTTTATACCCTTTTAGCCCAATAAGCCTATAAGCCCTTTTGGGCTTAATCCCAGCTTATTAAGATAAGCTGGGGACACCATTGTATTTTCCTAGATTTTGCTTGTTCCAAAGTACTTTTAGTAATTTTTTTAGATTTTTATAAATTAGTTTGATATTTTTTATAATTAAATTTGATTAAAACTGTATTTAATTAATAATAAATAAAATAAAAGTCAAAAAAATATAATTCTTTTTAAAAAAATTTCTTTTATCATTTAGGACTTAGGAAAATTAAAATTGCTTTCGTAGGGTTAAAATTTTAGATTTTGATTTTTTTAAAGAACGGGTTTCGATCCCGTTCACGTTTTTCGTGTTTTTAAGCTTTAAATGCTTACGTTTTTTGTTTACTTTTCTTTGTTCTTGCATTTTAGTCGCTTAGGATTTATAAAAAGTTAAATAATCATTTTAGGATTAAATTTTGATAATTTAGGTTTTTTTAAGTCGCGTTTTTACGTCCCGTTTACGTTTTTAATTTTGTAATTGCTTTCGTTTTAGTTTAGCTTGCCTTTTACTTATTTTTCCCGTAGATTTAGAAAACCCAATCAAAGCCTTGTTATTCAAACATCAAATATCAAACCGACTCTCGACTTTCCATTGCACGCCTCGTTGGGAAACGACCCGAGAGATTTTAGATTTTACTTTGGTCAAAAGTAATTTCTTCGAATCTTTCGGAATACGTATATGATTCGTCAAATAGCATACATATAAAATAACACAAATGCAAATCTCAACCAAATGCCCTTAACCAAGGCAAAAGGGCAAAATCTACACAAAGAGATTAAATATATAAGAATCAATTATAAAAAGATTCCGGAAGAGATATTCCCGGGTCGTATGTCCCAACGAGGCTGCAATTGAAAGTAATCCTTGTTTGATGAGAAATTGAATGATGGAGAATATTTAGATATGATGGAAACACTGATATAATTACAACTAAAATTAATTAAATTAAACCTAATTTATATTAATTAAATTAAATAAACTAACAAAAGTTAACTATAGGGACTAACAGTGAAAGGACACAAGGACTAACGGGGAAACAACAAACTGACAAGGGGGACTAACAATTATAACTATAAAAGGGAAATTTACACTAATGGTCCCTGAGTTGGACCCCGATATGCAAACTAAGTCCAAACAGCTTATTATCAAAAAGCTATAAAAACAAAGTTGTTAAGGGGCTTGAGCTTATCATTTTCTACCAAAGGGACAAGTGCTGAATCTAACTTAATAAGCTAGAAAAGTGAGCTTTTGGACTGCAGAAGCTTATTAAGCTTATGAGCTTAATTTTCTTTCTCTTTTTAGGATTTAAGCTACAAAATAAGCTAGAAAACTATGGGAATAAATCAATAGGCTAAGGGTGTCCTAAATATGAGCTAAGGTCACTAAATAAGCCCTAAGTTAAGCTGAAATTATAATAAGCTATTCTAACAGTTTTAAAAGAAAACAGAAAAAGGGCTACTTTAAGCCTAGAATAAGCTAACTAAATAAGGGAGATAAGCTATAAGATTTTGGGGACTTATAGGGCAACTAATAAGCTATAAATAAAAGCTAAAAGATCCTAAGGCCTAGTATAAAATAAGCTAGATAAAAGGGGCTAAAGAGTGGTGTCTAGCACCAGGGGAGATGCAACAGTGGCTAGGGGTCCTTTTTGAGCTTATGCAATAAGCTCTAAAGAGCTTATTAGCCAAATCCAAGCACAAACAGATTAAAAGGGGTGGTCAATGAGCTTATTTTCAAAATTTGGTTTATAAATGAGGACTTAAACCTGCTGAATTTGGGGCTTAAAGATGGGGTTTTTCAAAAATTATGCATACATACTTTTTGACTCATACTTGGTGTGTCACAATGACAGGACAAAGAGTTGGGTAAATTGGCTAGAAACAACAACAACAAGCACAAAAATAGTGTGCTTAAGCTGCATAAGCAGCTTGAGCACTTAAGCTCAATTTAGCTTATTCAAAATTTGACAGAATACAAAAGGGGGACAAAAACTTATTTTAACACTAAAAGTGGTGATTTAAATGGCCTAATAAACCCTACACACTCAGCCAAAGTTGGCTGAGTGGTATTTACCCATAAAAACACCATATTGACCCATTTTAAGACTAAACCAAACACCCCCTTATTTATATAAAAATGGCTTCTTTTTAGCTTTTTAAAAGAAATAAAGGGGTAAGACAAGCTTATAAACTGAGCTTAACAACTCTTACACATGTTTATGCAAGTTTAAACAGAATTGAAGGCTTAACTTACACTTTAAATTTTGAGAAATGTAATAACACAAAAAACTCTTATCTTTTATTAAAACTGGAAATAATACAACACAAGCTTTAAATAAACTGAATACAATAATCTTAAAGCAAACTTGATTAAATTTTACACTAAGAAAAGTAAAAACAGGTTTTTTTGTTCGGCTTGGTCTTCTTTTTCTTTTATAGAAGTCCAAACCCTCTCTTGGTCTTGGGATGTGTTTGCTGTGAGAGTAGGAAGCTTCCCAAGCAATCCTAGCCCTTCGTTTGGCCTTGTATACAATCTCACCATTGAAGGGGTGCGGGTTTTTTCTAAGCCCTCCATTTGCCTTGTACACCATCTCACCATTAAAGGGGTCTTCGGGTTGTGTGATTTTGCCAGGGGAGAGGGTTATAGGGGCAATGGGTTGTGGGAAATGGTGAGGGGTGAGCTGGGAGTGTACTAGGGAGGTGGTATGGGAGTGAAAACAGTGGGAGAGGGTGGTATGGGTTTTGGCGGGTAAGTGGGTTGAGGTACGTTATGGTTGCAGGGTTTAAACATAAAGTTTGGAGATGGTGCACAAATGGCCCTCCATCTTTTCTTCTCTTTTTATTTTATGTAAGCCCAAAATTCAGTTATAAACATGTTTAGAAAGTGACAGAATTGGTCCTTGTCGTTTTTATAACTAAAAGAAATAAAAAGGTTTGGAAAATTGCAAAACAGCCCTTGTGTTTTATTTATAAAAAGAAAACTGCCATTTGGCAGTTTTAGTCCTTCTCTTTGTTTTACCACTTTTCTTTTATAAAACACTTTAAAAAATGACAGTTCTAGTCCCTAAGGTTTTGTAAAAAGATTAATGGGCTTTGTTGGGCGTGGTTTTTTTGATGGCTTTTGGGTTTGATTGGCCCAATTGAGTGTGTCCTGCCAAAAAGGTTTAGGCTCATGTTATTGGGCTTTTTAAGGCCAATAAGTTCAGTTTGGCTATGGGCTTTTTCAAGCCCAATAAGGTTATGAAGTGGGTTTTGTGTGTACAATGGCTGAGATTGGCTGTAACTGGCTAGATTGGCCTTCAAAAGTCTCACAGTCATTGTCATTGCACACTAAATGGCTGTGGAAATTTATTGAGTGGCCCATTTGGACTTCCAGTCTTCAAAGTTTTATACAATTGCTTTCCCCGCCCATCAGATGGGTAAGAAGGCATTCAATAGTAAGCCAAGCTTTATGATGAAGAATGAAAGGCCTGGCTTGCTTTTTCAACTTCTTGACTTGTGCCTTCAAAGATTTGATTTCTGCAGCTTGAGCTGTGACCTGTGTACACAATGAAAGATAGAGATCATAGACACTTTGGAGAGTCAAGCCACCCTCACTCCCTGAAAGAGATTTATCACTGGATGACTGACTTCCAAGATTTCCACCAGAACCCTCAGGAATGGGATCAGGAATAGGTATAGTGGGTGAAGGTCCAGGTGATGGGTCAGACTGAGGCTCAACATGGGCTTCACTTGGGTGAGGAGGAGAGGGTGTAGGTTGTGGTTCAGATGGTCTTTCTGACCCTTCACCCTCATCCTCTGTTGGTTGAACCAACATGTTAGGAAACAGAGGCGTGACTTTCCCTGAAAAATGTTTTCCCTTTTTGACCATAAAAGAGAAAACTTTATTAGACAAAGCATGGATGGGAAAGTGGTCTAATGGGACAGGCACATTCTTTAACTGGTTAGACAAAAAGATTGAGATAAATCTTGGATACATGACAAACTTTTTCGTTGCATCCAAGTGTCTAAGCATACCATCAAAAATTAACTTAGAAAAATTAAACTTTTGTTTAGAGGTCAAGCAAATCACTGCAGTGGCAATATTAGTGGGAATTTGATCCCAAGAAGTACTTTTAGAACTTAGGCAGTGATTTAGGGTATGAAATAGAAATTTCCATTGGGGTGAAAACAATGCTTTGTTAAATGTTAGGACAGTTAAATCCCCCTCATACCCCATGAGCTTAATAGCATCAAATATGGCCTGATTATTCAGAGAATCTATCCTATCAACATCATCAAAAAGAAGATCACTTCGTATGGATGCTTCGGAGATAGTTACAGGCTTGCCAGCTACTTTGGCATTAATATATCTCACATTATTGATTGTTTGGGACTTAGCAGATGTCCAAAATTGTTCAACAAATGTAGTAGAGATTACAGGACTTACAGTGAGAGCATAATGAATAGAGCTTGGTGTAAGAAAGTTAATAATCTCATGAAACTTTGCATTTCCATCAGTCTTCTCTAGATAAGCAACCATATTGTGTTTAGGGCACAATTCAAGAACAGCCATGGTTGTAGAATTTGTGATCGTCGGTGAGTGAGAGATTAAGGTTTGAAGAAGGAGAGTAATTGAGAGAGATTTCATGAGTGAATTTTGCAATTGAGATGGGTTTATATAGGTTAAATAAACCTAAGAGCGAAGAAACCGTTACAAGTTACACTTTAGACCCTTGGCGGTATTTTCTCCAACGGCTCTTTAGCGGTACTAACTTTGCCCATCGGTACGAAAATTGCACTGTCGGTACTAACTTTTGTGAAACAAGACTTCAACAAGTTCGGCAATAAGAGTGCTTTAGTACCGTCTATATCTCTCTGTAATGACTCTTTATATCCCAAATAACTCCATGTAAATCATCACCATTACCAGAATCCTTCTTTGTGCATAACATACAAACTGTACAACACAACCATTTGCCTCCCCTTAACTAATGCAGCTTATGGATTGATCATCCCAATAGTAACAACCAAGAACTGAAACCTGCTAACATCAAATGCCTTGGTTAGAAGATCAGCTACATTGTCATCAGTGTGTATTTTTAGCACCTGGATAAGTTTCTTCTCATAAGCATCCCTTATGAAGTGGTGCCTAATTGCAATATGCTTTGTTTTGGAGTGAAATACTGGATTCTTTACAATGCATATAGTACTTTCATTATCAATGTAGATCTTTGTGTTCATGAAATTGAACCCATAGTCTAACATTTGATTTTGAATCCACAAAACTTGCCCACAGCAATTTGCAGCAGCAACATATTC
This sequence comes from Tanacetum coccineum, assembly GCA_026074375.1. NCBI lineage: Eukaryota > Viridiplantae > Streptophyta > Magnoliopsida > Asterales > Asteraceae > Tanacetum > Tanacetum coccineum. Next base: position 36,019 of record BQNB010010747.1, on the reverse strand, counting down.
TGCCTCTGTAGTAGAAGTAGCCACAATTGTCTGCTTTTTGCATTGCCAAGAAATAAGTCTCCTGCCAAGAAATTGACAACCTCCTGTTGTGGATTTCCTGTCAAGATTTGCTCCAGCATAGTCACTATCTGAGTAGGCTTCCAGGTCAAATGAGGACACTCTAGGATACCAAAGGCCCAGTTTGGGTTTGCCTTTTAGATACCTAAAGATTCTCTTTACAGCATTTAGATGGGAGGTCTTTGGAGTGACCTGAAACCTAGAACAAGCACAGACTGCAAACATAATATCAGGCCTAGAAGCAGTCAAGTACATTAAAGAAGTCAAGTACATTAAGGAACCAATCATGGATCTATAAAGATGGACATCCACATCACTGGCTTCCTCATCCTTGACTAAAGGCTTCTGGGTCTCAATTGGTGTACTAGCAGTCTTAACATTGACAAAGTCAAACTTCTTCAGGATTTCTGCAACATATTTATCCTGACTTATAAAGATACCAATCTTGCTTTTCTGTTTGACTTGTAATCTAAGAAAGAAAGTGAGCTCTCCCATAGAACTCATCTGAAATCTACTCTTCATTAATGCCTCAAATTCATCACACCAAGATTTCTTTGTAGAACCAAAGATGATATCATCCACATAAACTTGTACTAAGATGATGTCATGTTTGTCCTTCTTAAGGAAAAGAGTCTTGTCAATAGTTCCTCTTCTGTATCCATTCTTTAACAAGAAAGTAGATAAAGTAGCATACCAGGCTCTAGGAGCTTGGTGTAACCCATAGAGAGCTTTCACCACTTTGTAGACCTTCTGAGGATATTTAGGATCTAGAAAACCTGGTGGTTGAGACACATAGACCTCCTCATCAATTTTGCCATAAAGGAAGGCACTTTTCACATCCATTTGATAGACTATGAAGCCCATGTAAGAGGCAAAGGCTAAAAAGATCCTAATGGCTTCAATCCTTGCTAAAGAAGCAAAAACCTCATCATAATCTATCCCTTCCTCTTGCTATGTCCCTAAAGCAAAACTAACCTTGGCTTTGTTTTTCTGACATCAACTCCTCTTCTCATCTTCTTATTTCTATAAACCCATTTTGTTCCAATAGCCTTCTTCCCATAAGGCAAATCTACAAGAATCCAAACTTTCTGAATCTTGAACTGCAGCAATTCTTCTTGCATAGCATCAACCCAACTTTCATCTTCAAGTGCTTCTGAAATCTTCTTGGGTTCATTTTGAGACAAGAAACAAGCAAATAAACAATGCTGGAAGTCCTTATGATTATTTCTCCTTTGCTTTTGAACATAACTTACAAAAGCATGGGCTCTAGAACTTTTAGTCACTTTACTTCTTGTTTGAGATGCTGATTTTGGTTCCTAAGAATTTAAAGTTGAAGGATGAAAAGAGTTTATCCTTGATGTGGGAATAGGACTGACATTCACACTAGTTTCTAAATTTGTGAAATCAGACTGGCACCTCATCATCATAAAAGATGGATTGGTAAAAATACCAATGAGTAGGGTTTTATAAAATGTTACTCAAGTTGCTGGTATTTTATGAATCATCTTGGTCAGGATTGGGTAGATCATTATCAATACTGGCGGTTACTAAACTGGTGTGCTGAGTACTATTAAACGATGTTAGTACTGATAGGTTAGCAGCTTCCTGCTTGTTAGAAGCAAATCCTTAGGTTGTTGAGCTAACTCCTTCACTGAGAGCTTCAGCTGCATCATCTGCATTCCTTGTCTTTGCCTCCTAAGTCTTTCTAAGTTCATCCAAAAGTCTCTTGATCTCCTTATTGTTGGCTTCCCATTAGTCTTAAATCAGGGTGTTTGTTAGAGTGCTTCACTTGCATCCTTTTCTATTTGACTTCTTGACAGTTGAGGAATAAGAAGAACCATATTGGCAGGCTAGTACAAAGTAGTATTAAGCAGATTCCTCTTCTTTTTTGAATCCCTGCACAATTACGTCTTCTGTACTTGCATTTTGATTAGCTTCTTGTGAACCTTGCCTGTTAGTTAGGCTTGGTTCTTTGAACTTACAGGTTGATAAGTCATAGAATCATTAAATAATCAAGATCAAATGGCCAAGTTGTATATTTCACTGACCAACATTTAGTTTATTCTTAATAGGTTCATGTGAGCGTTTTCTTCAATCTCTCTTAGTTCTAAATTGTATTACCCTAAAAGCCTTGGCTTTTGTGGAGAATACCCAACTAAAAACCTTCATTCTGATTTTACCATCAAACTTGCCCAGGTGGTCACAATGGTATTCAAGTATGGTCACATGGCACCCAAAAGGTTCTTTTATAACTCTATAATTAGTATTTTACAGTTATAAGTTCATAAGGTGTTTATTATGAGGCCTGGTCACTATTACTCTAATTAAGAACATAACAAGACAGTAATAACTACTTCAGCCAAAAAGTGTAAGGTAAAATGAATTTCTGCTAGCATAGTTCCTAGCAGCCTCAATAAAGGGTCCTGTTCCTTTCTTTAAAGCACAACTCTCTTTTTGTTGTGGTAGTTTCGGTATTACTGTATTCCCCTCTTGTCCCTTTTTTGATCCCACTGTTGAATTCAATAACATCTTGTTTATTGAATTCTATACCATTATCACATATATATAGTTTTACGTTATGATTCAAATGGTTCTTAATTTTGTCTTATAAAGCTCCTTAGGATTCCAACTAGTTCATCCTTTGTATTAAGAAAAAAAACCCAACTAAAACATGCTATAAAATTCATAACTGATAACCATGCATATAAGTCTTATGTTTAAACTCCTTACAGTGTAGGTCCAAACAAAATCTATGATGAAGTTTTGTTAAGGAGTGACTAAGAGTGCTCACTGATTTGGCCTTACAGGAGGCCTTGTGTTGCTTCCTTTCTGACAAAGCAACACAAGTGTGGTCATTTGAAAAATCCTTTGAGTTAAACCTCTTACAAGATTTCCCTTCACAAGTTTGTTTCTTTAAGTTTTTAAAGTTACATGACCCAACATCTATGCCATTTGTTAGATTCATAATTAGGCCTTTTTGCAATTAACACAGCTAAATCCTCATGAAGGAAACAATGTTCTCTAATTGAAAACTGTACATATTGTTTTGTCTGGGGATTCTAAGGAAGACTTGATTTTGCATAGGTAACGTAAATTCAGGAGACAAACAAGACATTCAGAGTCTAGTAAAAGACCCCTTGGTTCTTCTATGTCTCTCATTTGTGATCACAAAAAGAGATTGAAATGCTAAAGTTCTTTCACAAAGCACACATCCTCAAAATCTAACTTTCCTGTTTTTATTTTACCTTTACCAGTTATGTAACCTTTACTTCCTCCAAAAGCAACAGGGCCACCATTAAAGTCTTGATATTCAGCAAGGTAGGCCTTGTTTCTAGTCATGTGCCTGGAACATCCACTATCAACAATTCCTTTGTTCTGTAAAGCTCTATGTGGATAATCCTGCACATCAAATAAAAGAGATTAGATTCTCTTAGGGACCCAAGCCTGTTTAGGCTTGAGTCTGCCTAGTGGATCTTTGAAAGTGAAACAATTTCTAAGACTGGATCCACCATTGTATTTGGAGACATTGTGCCAGTTGTGTCTTTGTGGTCTCCAATTACAACCTGCTGAGGGCTTAACAGCAGTTTCCCTTTTTCCCCCAACAGCACTAACTGCATTTACCTTAGCAGTATTAACTTTTTGTTTTGAAAAATTTGTTCTAAGTGTTGTTGTCTTATTAAAAGGCCTTGAAAATGGTGAAGGAGTTTTATGAAAAACAGTTGTTGGCTAACTCTTTCATAATAGGTTATCAGTATTAACTTTCATAGCCGCACTAGTTAGTACTGTCTGTCTGTTAAAACTTCATGACATAATGCAGTACTAACATTTCTTAGTAAGCTAGCTCTAGCAGTTATTAACTGGATCTTGCCGCAGGTCTAGTTAGTATGATGTAGGAACAAATTGGTTTTGATATAACTCTTTGCACATTGCTTCCAAATTGGCCTTATATCCCTTTGACTAGAATTCTATTCAATCCGATTGTTTAACTCAAGCTGTTTTAGCCATCCTTTTCAAGGAAATCACAATCTTTGTTTGAGATGATTAAGACTTCCAATACAGAAACATGTCTTGTAGTTAAACCCTTACACCAAACCTCTTTTCTTGTCAACTTATAGGATTTTTACTATGGGTGAAATGATTCTTAACAGTTTCCCTAGTTGTTTTTACTTCTGGTAGCAAAAATCAGATGTTTCCTGTTCTTTTGTTGGTATAAACACATACTCATCTTTACTATCTGATTCATACTCCTCAATGATAGGAGTATCAGACCAGACCTTAGGTTGACATGCTACATTAGTTTCATTAACAACTAGTTCAGACACTAATTCAGGTGTCTCAGTATATGTTAGTTCTACTGGTATCATATTCACTGGTTTGGGTTTTCAGATTCACTAGGTTGAGTCTGTTTTGGACAATATGTAAATTGTGAGTAATCTACTTCAATATCAGGTCCGTGGCATGTAATTCCCTTGTCATAGGTGGGGGATACAACAAGCATTCCTCTGCTGTAACATACCTATCATACAAAGGTTCGCGTTTTATAATCACTCTCGTATTCATAAAAACACTTTGTAAAAAGTTCTTTTTCATAGCTCAAAATTCACACATCATATCTGTGATCCCAATACCACAAGCCCAAATTTATCATTAGCTTCTTTTGGGTATTAGCATAGTTTACCAAAGATTTTTAGATAGAGTTATGCCTTTTTTTATTTAGATTTTAATCTTATTTTTCTTTTTGAGCTATGCAACAATTCTATGTGTATGTTAGTAACATCAGTTTTTTCATCAAATCTATCATCATAAATTTATCTTTTGTTTCATTACCACAGTTTTCCTTGGTTGATGAGCAATAATTGTGCTTTAAACTTTCTTTATAGGACCTTGAGTATATGCCTTAATTTCTATGCTTGCATTACTAAGTTGTTCTCTCTGAGCATCATATAGTTTTTTAAGCTTAGCATAAGACTCTTTACACTCATTTGAACAGGAAAGTTACCCTCATGTGTCTGACCTTGAGAACTGTTGCAAGCCATAAAGCATATTCTTTTCTTTCTTCTGAGTACTGGTCCAATCTACCACCTTCTCCATAATGGTCACCAATGCTTTAGAGTCTTTCTACTCTTTACCAGATCTTCTCCCATCCTTATTACCTGAGTTCCAAGGCATCTTTTCCTATATCTTGATTTCCCTTGTTCTACACTTCTTTAGAAAAAATGGCCTTGTCTTGTGGCACTAGTAGCATTCGACTTTGGTTTTATCAAAACCAACTGGTTCCTTTGCATAAAATTGTAGCTTTCTACCAGTCTTTTTTGTAGAACTTTTTCATTCTCATCAAAATCATGGCCACCTGTCATTTCAAGTCCATTTCTTCTAAGTCATATTCATCAAGTTGTTCCAAGTCACTCATGATCCAGTTTGAGGAACAAATTGATTGATTAGCAGCAAGGAGTTTGATGATGTTTGTTCATACTGTGGAGTTTTGACCTGAAGTGATTAGAAATCACTATAAGCGGTTCTAAATCATTAGGTACTGCTGTAGTGCTCAGAGTACAAAATGGTACATTTCGCGTAATGCTAGAGGATGATGTAGTAGAGCCTTTTATACATCATTCTCAAAGACTACTTAGATTATTATACTGATCCATCAAAGCTGAGGGACTGTTCTACTCCTGGTTTCGGTCTCATACATATTTAAGGAAAACTAGAGACCAGGCAGAAGGTATGAATCTAGAATTTTTGATTTGCATCCTCAGTGGATACACCTGCCCCATGAATCTCTAATTGACTCAGAAGACTTTGGAACCCTATAGCCTTTATGTATCCCTTCTGAGTTTGATACAGAGAATCCTTTAAACTGTTGCTTTAAGATATACTTCTGCATCTTCTTTGATTCGTCATTTCCACCAAATCTGGATTTGATGGCATCCCACATCTCTTTTAATCAGTTATCATTGATGAATTTAGCAGATGATCTTCTGGATTAGAGCCAATAAGCAAGTGGTCCTTGCTTCTTTCACTTTCTCTGGTACAATTTCTTCTACTGTTATTGGAGGCATGGAACTATTGATTTGTCCTTGTGTATCTGTGGTGATTGATACATGACCATTTCCATTTTGTATAACCTCCCAGATAGGATAGTCTGTATGGGCTAAATAATGTTCCATTTTCATGGCCCATATGTCATATTCTCCCTTTTTTTGAGAATAGATAGTTTTGATGTTGAAACTCGTGTGAGAGTTTTGTTGTGTTGGTGTTTGTGATGATGAAAGGTGGAGGTAGGTGGTGGTGGTGGGTTGGAATTTAATCTTGTGATCCAGACATGTTTAGTGTTGTTGGATAGAGATGTATAACCTGTTTCGTTTCGTTCTTCTTGCTAGAGTTTCTCACAGGGCTCTGATACACTGATAGTCCCTAACTGAATATATCTTGCAGTCCTAATATAGGGTGATAGCCAACTTGGTTATAAATACAGTTAACTATATTGAAACACTGACTTTGTAATACTATTGTTGCTAATGCGGAATCTTAACACAAGTAATAAGGAAAGAACAATGAAAAATAAATATGATTTCTATTAATCTGATTTGAGTGATTACAGATTACTAACTATGAGATATGATTGTATGAGATGTATATTGAACTCTTATCTCTAACTATGCCATGAGGGATCCTTTTATAAACCAAGGATAAACCCTAACAGGCTTACAAAACGCGTAAAAGATAATACATATCTTTTCCTAGAATATCTCATACATATCTCTTAAACGGTACTAACTAATTTCTACTAACGGTACTAACTATCTGATCAGTACTTAACACTTTGTACTGTCAGTACTAATTATAACTATCGGTACTAACTATTATTACTAACGGTACTAAGTTAGGAAAATATAATTCCCAACAGATATCAATTAGACGTTCTTAAGAAGTCTGTTATAAGAATGGACTATGCATACTATTGTGTGGAGGAACAAACCAGAGATTGAGACATTGAGTTTGGATGACCCCTTTAACAACCTAAAGGCTTATGAATCAGAGGTCAGGGGGACATCTAGCTCAACCACAAACTCACACAATGTAGCCTTTCTGTCCTCTAGCAACACTAATAGTGCAACTAGAGCAAGTGTTACTATGCTTCAGGATGTTAATACGCTAGCACTCAGGGTGCTGTTGATAGCTCAACAACTGTTGAAAATTTAAGTGATACTGTGATTTATTCCTTCTTTGCTAGCCAACCAAGTACTCCACATCTTGATAATGAAGATCTACAACAAATCAATCCTGATGATCTAGAAGAGATGGATTTGAGGTGGAACATTGCTATGCTGACTATGAGGGCAAGAAGATTCCTGAAGAATACTTGAAGGAAGCTGGATATGGCCAACAAAAAAAGAATTGGGTTTGACAAGTCCAAGGTGGAGTGTTTTAACTGCCACAAGAGAAGACACTTTGCTAGGGAATGTAGGGCACCCAGGAATCAAGACAGCAGAAACAAGAAGCCTACAAGAAGGACTGTGCCAGTTGAGGAAACTACTTCAAATGCCTTAGTATCTTAGTGTGATGGCTTTGGCTATTACTGGAGTGACCAAGCAGAATTAGGTCCCAAACCAATTTTGCGCTCTTATGGTTTTTCTTCAACAAAGTTCAACTTCTTCTACACACTTCTGTGGTATCTAATTGTCTCAAAATTAGTGTTCATCTTGTTTAGAAAGTGTAATAATATCTAAAAAGACAATAATGCCACAATTATGTTAAAGACTTAAGAACCAGCTAGGATAAGTGATGTCTTTTATTAAAACTGGATTTAGATCTGTAGAAAGCTTGGACTGTTAGTCTTTTAAGGAAAATTGAGTCATGTGTATGTGGAAGATATAAAAACTATTATAAAATGTGAAATCTTATTTAAGAGATTTAGATATTACTAGCTTTAAAGGGAACTAGTTGGAGTTGGTTACAAAAGAAAAAGATAAGGTTTAACTTACAGTATAAAAATTTGGTAATTCATCAAAAAGCCTAAGTAAACTTCTAGACAGTCAAATAATGGATAAGTGTAAAATAGGATTAGGGTATAATGCTGTCCCACCTCTCTATACTGGGAATTTTATGCCACCAAAACCTGATTTAGTTTATCATAGTCTAGATAATTTTGTTGGTGTGAATGAGTCTGCTAGTGAGTCTGTAGTGAAATGCCATACCGTTGAGATTATGAAACATAAGACTGTAAGAAAAGATTTTGGAGCCCAAATTTTTAAGGTATGACTTTGGGTGTCTTGAAAAAGGTGATGAAGAGATGTGCTAAGATTAAACTGTTGTGATGTTTAATAAAACCTAGTTTGCAAAGATAAACTTTGTTAAGTCTACTAAGCAAAGTAAAAATCTCATTAGCGAAACACAATTCAGTTGATAAAATTGTTAAAATTAGGCAAAACACACCTACTAGTCAGAGGAAACAACGAGATATTAGAACTAGCAGATGTCTGAAAAGTTAGGGGAATGATTTTGAGATGTTCAACAAAGTTGATTATGTGTGTGATAGTTATTGATCATTTGAAGAATTGTTTTGCATATAATTGGTATAATAATGAAGATTTGCAAACCAGTTGGACCAATCTTCCAAAGGGTGAACAGAATAGATTTTCTCTAAAAAATCACCCTAGTACAAAACAGGAACATGGTTCCAAGAACAGTCTTAACTAGGTGTGGCCCAATTCATTAATTGCTGCTAGACCAGTTAATACTGTTCAACCAAGAACAACAGTGAATAATGCAGGACCCATGAAAAATGTTATTAATAATGATATTCCGACTGCTTGATGGCCTTTTAACAATAAATAACAGCAGCTAATAATTTGTAAATTTAATAAGAGGTACTACGTTAATGATAAAAATGTTAATGCTGCTAGGCCAAATGCAGTAGTTAATACTGCTTGGCCAAAAGCAGTTCTTAGTGCTGTTAAGGGAAACAAGGGAAATGCTGTTAAGGCCTCAGCATGTTAGGTTTGGAGACCAAAACATAAAGTCTTAGACCATGTCTCCAGAAATAATAGTGCATCAATGTCATTTAAAAGATTTTACTATGTTGATGCACAAGGCAGATCCAAGGTTAAGTAATGCTTTTGGGTACCCAAAGAATTAATTTTCCTACCTCATTATGTTGTCAGGGCAGTTTCCACAGCAAGATTTGAAGGATAAAGGAGTGATTGACAGTGGATGCTCTAGGCACATGACATGAAACAGATCCTATCTTACAGATTATGAAGAAATTAATGGAGGATTTGTTGCCTTTGGAGGTAATTCCAAAGGAGGGAAAATTACTAGGAAAGGTAAAATAAGAACTGGTAAATTGGATTTTGAAGATGTGTACTTTGTAAAGGAACTAAAGTTTAACCTTTTCAGTGTCTCAAAAATGTATGACAAGAAGAATAGTGTTCTTTTTACTGATACTGCATATGTTATCTTGTCTCTAGACTTTAAGTTAACCGATGAAAGTCATGTTTTGCTTAAAGTTCCTAGAAAGGATAACATGTACAGTGTTGATTTAAAGAATGTTGTTCCTCAAGGAGGTCTCACTTGTCTCTTTGCAAAAGCCACACCAGATGAATCTAATCTTTGGCATAGGAGGCTTGGACATGTAAATTTCAAAACAATGAATAAACTGGTAAAGGGAAACCTTGTAAGAGGTTTACCTTCAAAACTTTTTAAAATTAATCAAACTTGTGTTGCTTGTCAGAAGGGAAAGCAACACAGAGCTTCTTGTAAGTCCAAAACTGTCAGTTCAATCAGCCAACCATTACAAATGTTGCACATGGACTTATTTGGCCCAACATTTGTAAAGAGTTTAATGAAAAAGATGTACTGCCTAGTTGTCACAGATGACTTTAGTAGGTTTAGTTGGGTTTTCTTTTTAGCCACTAAGGATGAAACTAGTGAAATCCTTAAAACATTTATAACAGGCATAGAAAATCTAATAGACCTTAGGGTGAAAGTGATTAGATGTGACAATGGGACTGAATTCAAGAATAGGGTCATGAATTAGTTCTGTGAAATGAAGGGTATTAAGAGGGAATTTAGTGTTGCTAGGACTCCACAACAAAATGGAGTAGCAGAAAGGAAAAATAGGACACTAATAGAGGCTGCTAGGACTATGCTAGCTGATTCAAAATTGCCAACAACTTTCTGGGCTGAAGCAGTTAATACTGCTTGTTATGTCCAAAATAGGGTGTTAGTTATCAAGCCTCACAACAAGACCCCTTATGAACTTTTTCTAGGTAGAAAACCTGCCTTAAGCTTTATGAGACCATTTGGGTGTCCTGTTACAATCCTTAATACCATAGATCACCTAGGTAAATTTGATGGAAAGGCTGATGAAGGATTCTTTGTAGGATACTCTACCAATAGCAAAGCATTCAGAGTATTCAACAGTAGAACTAGGATAGTAGAAGAGAACCTGCATGTTCAATTTAGTGAGAATACACCTAATATTATAGGAAGTAGACCAAATTGGCTTTTTGATATAGATGCACTAACAAAATCTATGAACTATAATACAGGTACAAATGCATGTGATAATGCAGGTAAAGCTAGAATGGAGACAATACCTGGCAAAGATTACTTACTTCTACCATTATCTACTCAAGATCCACCATTCTCTTCTAGTTCAAAGGATTCTCCTGATGCTGGATTCAAACCATCAAGAGAGGAATAAAAGAAGGATGCTAAAGATCTAGGGAATGAAGATAGTGAGGAGGAGGTGATTCAAGTAATGATCAAGAGAAAGAGGATGATAATGTTAACAGCACTAAAAATGTTAATGTTGTTAGTTCAACTGTTAATGCTGCTGGTATAGAAGTTAATGTTGTTGGTGCAAAAACAAGCATTGAACTTCTAAATGATCCAAATATGCCTGAATTGGAAGATATTGTGTATTCAAATGATTATGAAGATGTTAATGCAGAGGCTGACATGAACAATTTGAATACATTTATGCCTGTCAGTCCTATTCCAACTACAAGAATACACAAAGATCATCCAGTTGAACAAATTATTGGAGACTTGAATTCAGCACCTCAAACAAGAAGAATGACAAAGAATTTGGAAGAACACGGTTTGTTTAGTTCAGTTCAGCAAAGAACCAACCATAAAGACTTTCAAAATTGTTATTTGCTTGCTTTCTATCACAAGAAGAATCCAAAAAGGTAGCTCATGCATTGAAGGATCCAAGCTGGATAGAAGCCATGCAGGATGAGCTTCTACAATTCAAATTACAAAAGGTTTGGACCCTGGTAGATTTACCAAATGGCAAAAGGCCCATAGGCACTAAATGGGTTTACAGGAACAAAAAGGATGAAAGAGGCATTGTGATAAAGAACAAAGCAAGATTGGTTGCTCAAGGGTACACACAAGAAGAAGGGATTGACTATGATGAAGTCTTTGCCCCTGTTGCCAGAATTGAAGCTATTACGCTATTCTTAGCCTATGGCTTATTTAAAGACTTTGTGGTGTACCAGATGGATGTCAAGAGTGCTTTTCTTTATGGTAAGATTGAAGAGGAAGTCTATGTTTGTCAACCACCAGGATTTAAAGATCCAGACTTCCCTGATAGAGTATACAAAGTAGAAAAGGCACTTTATGGACTGCATCAAGCCCCTAGAGCTTGGTATGAAACATTGCCAACTTATTTTTTAGACAATGGGTTTCAGAGAGGAAAGATAGACAAGACTTTGTTTATCAGAAGGGACAAAGGTGATATTCTGTTAGTTCAAGTGTATGTAGATGATATCATATTTGGCTCTACAAAGAAGTCATTATGCACTGAGTTTTAGAAGATGATGCTTAAGAAGTTTCAAATGAGTTCTATGGGTGAACTCACATTCTTCCTAGGACTGCAAGTAAAGCAGAATAAAGATGGGATTTTTATTAGTCAAGACAAGTATGCGACTGAGATTTTGAAGAAATTTGGTTTTACTGATGTCAAGACAGCAAGCACACCTATGGAAGCTCAAAATCCTTTGCTCGATGATGAGTATGGTGAAGAAGTAGATGTTCATTTATATAGATCAATGATTGGTTCATTGATGTATCTTACTTTTTTAAGACCTACTATGATGTTTGTGTGTGCCTGTGCAAGATACCAAGTCAACCCAAAAGTGTCACATCTTTATGCTGTGAAAAGGAATTTTTAGATACTTAAAAAAGGTCAACTAATTAGGCCTTTCGTATGCCAAAGATTCAACTTTGATTTGATTTTCATGGTTGTGCAGAATTAGATTGTGGTTGCTAAAATTCCATAACAGAGTGAATTGTAGCGGTTTCAAGTTGTTGTAGCTTAGTACCTTTGGATTCAAAAATCATTGCTTTGATTATGGGTTATAACTTTATGCATACAAGATCTTTATGATTAATAAGAGTTACTATATGCATAGTTAAGAACCTTATTTTTTCATTAACAAAAACATAGCCATGAGATTAGACATCACTTTATCAGAGATTTCTATTGAAATGAAGCTAATTCAAAATGATCAAGATTCTTACTGAAAGAATATTGAGATTTGCTTACAAAAGCATTTGATGTAAGTAGATTTCAATATTTGATTGCTAGTATTGGAATGGCTAATATTTAAAGTCCTGATTAAGAAAATGGTGAGGTAAATGAATAGAGAGAAATTTGTGAGAGTTAATAATTAGAAATGAGTTAAAATATGTAAAAACAGACAGAGAGATTATGAGCTAAAAGACATTGAGGAGAAATTCAAAAACAAACAAGAGATTGTGAGCTAAGAATTGAGAGAAATCAAAAATTGACGAGAGATTTTGTGAGTAAAATATTAATTTGATGATGGAAATTGATTAGAAAGGAATTGGAGTTAATGCTGGTGATTCAAAGTTAATGCTGCTAGGCATAAACTTACTGCTGCTAGGGAAAGTTAATGCTGCTAGGCATAACTTACTACTGCTGGTTGTAAGTTAATGCTGCTAGGCTTAACTTACTGCTGAGTTACTACTGCTGGGTTACTTACTACTGCTAGTTGAAAGTTAATGCTGCTAGGCATAACTTACAACTGCTGGTGAACGTTAATGTTGTTGAGGGTAGTTTCATAAATACTTCGATTAAGGGTTTCATTCAATCATTTAATCGATTTCAATCTTTAATATATTCTCTAATCATAAACCCTAAATCAAATTTCATCATTTATCATCAAAACCCAACACAATGACGACCCTACAATTTGCTAATACTCATAATTTAGTTGCGTTTTTTGACTAAATCTGCTGAAAGTGAAGGATTTGAGCAGATAGTGGATTTTCTGAATGCAAGTTCTATAAAGTATGCTTTAACCGTTAATCCTAATATATATATACATCGTGCATTGAGCAGTTTTGGTCCATTGCTAAGGTGAAAACGGTTAATGAGGAACAGCAGTTACAAGCCCTAGTGGATGGAAAGAAGATCATCATAACTGAAGCAACTATAAGAAGAGATCTTCAAACTTAAAGATGTTATGAGTTGATTTCTGCCAATGCTACAATTTTTAAACTACTTGATACTCATGGGGTATGAAAATCTTTCACAGAAGCAGTATTTCTATAAGGAATTCTTCTTCTTCCTTGATGGGAATTCCATCTCCATACTATTTTGCCAATGCCTAAGTGCTAAGACTACTTAAAAAATTTTTTTTCCCTAAATTACTTCTATAAAATTGGTAGAATGAATTAGTAGCACTATGGCTTCTGCAATTCTTGTTAGCTACATACTAAAAGTTAAACTTCTTGCATGTATATTTTTTTAAAGCAGGTGAAACATTTTTGAGAGTGTTGGAAAATTCTTGATATATCCAAGATGTATCTGTGCCAAGTAATTTTTAGATAATCAACTGGAAGGAATGATAAATCACAACAGAATTTATATTGACCATTCTTACACAAGAATGTTTTGCTAATATGAAAAGGCAAGGAAAGGACTTTTCTAGTAGAGTAACACCCTTGTTCTCAACTATGATGGTGCAAGCTCAACAGGAACATGGTAAAGGTTCAGACATGCTAGCTGATCCCCATCACACACCCACCATTATTCCACCATCAAAATCATAACCTCAAAGGAAACAGAGGCCTAGGAAACCCCAGAGAAAGGACACTGAGATTCCTTAGTCTAGTGTTCCTGTAGAGAAATGTAGCAAATGGAGGTGTCTTTGAGGAGAGCGATGACAGTTTGGAAAGGTCTACCACTACTGCTACTGGCTTAGATGCAGAGAAGGACAGAGGTAACGTCTCTAAAACCTAATCCAAGGCAACACCTAATGAACCAAGTTCTATTGGAACTAGTTCAGGTGGTGGTCCCAGGCGCCAAGACACCATGGGGGATACCATTGCTCAAACTAGGTCTAGGAATGTATCTAAATTTTCTAATGATCCACTGCTCGTAGGAGTTAACACACCTCGAAGTGGTGAGGATAGTCTGCAACTAAAGGAATTGATGGAATTTCGTACCAAATTGCAACAAAGAGTTCTTGACCTGGAAAACACAAAGACTGCTCAAGCACAGGAGATTACAAGTCTGAAAAAGAGAGTCAAAAAGAAAAAAGCTAGAGAGAAGAAAAAGTCAAGAAAAATTCATGTCTTAAAAAGGTTATAAAAGGTTTGGTTATGTCTGCTAGAGTGATTCCTAGATGATGAAGCTAGTTTGGGTGTTCAGGAGGATGCATCCGAACAGGGAGGAAAGTCATGGATATTGATGTGATGAAGACTACCCCTGGGAATGTTCATGATGTGATATGTTTGGAGTGCATGATCTTGATGGTGATGAGGTGTTTGTAGAAACTGAAGAGCCTGTGGTTAATGTTGCTACAATTACAAGTACAATTCTAGTTAGTGCTGCCAAAGATTTATCTGATGTTGACATGACTTTAGCTCAAGCACTGGCAGAATTAAAGAGTACTAAACCCAAGGCTGTTACAACTGCTGCTACAACAAATACAACTATTGTTACAAGACCTAAGGCTAAAGGGCTTGTTATCAAAAGTAGGATGCAAAGCATCTATATCCAATAACTTCTTCAACGGACAGGGTAACGGAATATGGTTGAAGAACCTTTGAAGGAGGAAGAGAAAAGATCAAGTCCGCTTTGATGACAAGAAGCTATAGGCTTACAAAGCTCAATTGATGAGAAGCGAGGATTGCAAGAGAAAAATAAGAATCCAATGATGCCTTAATTGCAAATGGAAGATATTTAGGATAAGGTTGAGACTGACTATGAATTAGTTCAAAGGCTGTAAATAGAGGAACAAGAAGAGTTAACAATTGAAGAAAAGTCTAAACTATTTCAACAACTTTTAGAGAAAAGGAGGAAGCACTTTGCAGCTAAGAGAGCAGAAGATAGGAGAAATAGACCACCCACAAAAGCTCAATAAAGGAGTATAATGTGTACCTATCTAAAAACATGGCAGGATGGAAGCCCAAAGACTTAAAGACTAAGTCCTTTGCCAATGTTCAAGAGTTATTTGATAAATCAATGAAAAGGGTAAACACATTTGTTGATATGGATACAAAACTGGTGGGAGGTAGTGAAGTAAGAGAAGAAGGCAGTGAGACAAGAGAAGAAAGCTGTTCTAAAAGAGCGGGTAATTGAGCTAGAACAAGAGCCTTCAAAGAAATAAAAGATGGAAGATGATAAAGAAACAATTAAGCTTCAAAGTATGATGGAAGTCATTCCTGATGATAAGGAAGTAGCAGTTGATGTTATACCTTTAGCTACTAAGCCTCCAAGCATTGTTGATTGGAAGATCATTAAAGAAGGAAAGATTGGCTACTATTAAATCATAAGAGCTGATGGAAATTCAAAGAGGTACTCATCAATGATTCAGATGCTTAAAAGTTTTGACAGGGAAGATTTGGAAACTCTGTGGAACTTAGCAAAAGCTAAGCATGGATATACAAGACCAGAAGATGGATATGAGAGAGTACTATAGGGTGATCTAAAGATAATGTTTGAGCATAATATAGAAGATATAGTGTGGAGGAATCTACTAGGAAACAAAGTGTTGATTTGGAAATTATTTGATTCCGTGGTGTACCCTTTATGAGGTTTCAGACATGCATATACTTTATTTGGTGAGAAGAGATATCCCCTTACACCAGCAACAATTACAGAGATGCTGAATAAGAAGCTTCAAACTGATCATTGCAATGAAATGTGTTATCAACTTCTTAAGCTTATGACAAAGCAGCTCAAGAAATAATGAAGTGTTTGAGCATCTATGGTGATTATGAAGCTGATAATGAAGAAAACTTGATGATTTTGAAGATAAATTACATGTTTAAGGGGAGTTGTTGGGATTAAAAGCTTCTTAAAGTTACTGCTGTTAAGGTATTAGTTACTGTTGCTAAGCATAAATTAGTGTTGTTAGTAATCTTAATAAAAAATATGCTAAGTAGTTAGTACTGCTAGTATAAGTTACTACTGCTAGTGTATATTACTACTTCTAGTTACTATTGCTAATAAAGTTAGTACTGCTAGTGGTAAACTTAGTACTGCTGGTGAAGATTGAAGAAAACTTTCTAAGTAGTTAATACTGCTTGTACACAGTTAGTGCTGCTGGTATAAAAGTTACTACTGTTGGTGTTGAAAGTTAATGCTGCTGGTATAAAAGTTACAACTGCTGAAAGGATAAAGACTGCTCAGAGAAAAGATAAAGATTGCTTATGGGATATGTATGAGATATTTTTGTAAAAGATACGTATAAGTTTATTTGTTTAGATAGATCTTCGATAACTTAGGAAAAATATTGTAATCATTTTTGGACTCTTGGGGTATAAAAGGAGTCCTAGGGTATTTATAATTTTATGCATCAAAGTACAATAAACGAGTCATAGAGTTTGTTCAAAGCTTCAGGTTTTGTAACCCTATATTACTAGCGAGAGTATTCGTCTTATTTGTATAATTAATTTGTGTTCAATCGTCCATTCAAACCTAAACAGTGTGGTTTCATTTATAGATATGAAACCCTAAACTAATTCTCCTAGAATTACGATTCCATGAGTCTCTCTACTACTTCTCATGCCTATCCATAGTTTAAACGAACTAAACTTATCCTGGAGTAATTACTTTACTCTACCAGGACGAATATCATAAGCAGCAGGAACTACATACCCGCTAGTAGCAACTATTACACTATCAGTAGCAATTACTCTACCAGTAGGAACTACATACCTACCAGTAGGAACTAATAAATACAAATATATTCCTAACAATTGACAACATCATATTACATATGTGGTTTTGTTAAAACATTATGTAATAGGTGATATTGTTTAATTGTTTTAATCGAAAGATTTCTTTTAAAATGGTTTTGTATAACGGATCTTACAAAACATTAGTGTTTTAAACAAAAAACGAATTAAAATCGTTTTGTTAAGAAACACTTGTAATTAAGCATGTTGTTAATAGTACCAAAATTAGTTTCAAACTAATTATCGGACCTCGTATTAACAAAATATTTGGAATGTCACAAGTGAATCCGACCTTTGATAATGGTAGATTAACACTTCGGTATCATGTCATGTATATGGTGATAAGAGTTTCAATAACTCTTACATTGCAGTTGAGAATGGAGAGAATGATTTTTGGGCAACTCTCCAACTGTTAATATCAAGGGAAAAGGAGATGTGATTCACATCTAGAATAGAGTCTAAGTTAACCAACGTGTTGTACGTGCCAGAGATTCATAGGAATCTTGTGTCTGGATGGTTGCTTAATGAAATTTAGCTTTCATCTTGTGTTTGAATCAAAATTGAGTTAACGAATAACATAATTTGAGTCCGTACGGGTTATGCCTTTAAAAATGTTTAAGCTGAATGTATTTTCTGATGGCCATTCTAGCAAAATGAGTTGAAATCAGCTTATTTGGTTCTTTAAATGTATGGCATAGCTGACTCGGACATGTTTAACTCAATATGTTGTCTAATTAAACTAATTTGGATACCCACTTTTTGTATTGACACAGACTACAAAATTAAAACTTGTGCTGAAGCCAAATTGACAAGATTGTATTTTCTCTCGGTTGAACATAAAATAACCGAACCCTTGATATGATTCACAAGGTTTTATGTGATTTGGAATTGATACCTACTAAGGTAGAGAATAGCAAGTGCTTCATCATATTTGTTGATGGTGTACAAAATATTGCTATTTATACTTACTTGAAAGTAAGGATATAGACAAGATTGTTCTATATAAATAAGTTGAGAATCAACTTATTATCGAAAACAAAGTGGTTCGAAGTTATATCGGAGGTAAATATGTGTCTCTATTTCTAGATTTATGTGTTATACTTAGAATAAGACACAAATTTATTGTTCTTAATACTTCAACAATAGAATTATTGAAAGAACCGTGCATTAGAAGATATGGTTAATGCCATATTCATAAGCCGTGGTTTAAGCCATGACATGTGGGAGAAAGCGATTATATCGGCTACTTATCTGTTAGATAAGATCCCTTGTAAATAAAATAAGATAGTTCTTATGAACTATGGATGAGAAGAAAACTATCTTATAAGTATTTACAAATGTGGGGGGATATCTAGCCAAGATATATGTATTGAACCCCCAAGGTTCAAAAGATTTGACTTGAAACTGTGATTGCATGTTCTTAGTATAAGTTCATAACAATAGTGCTTATGGTTTCTTTGTGTTTGTTGATATACACGAGGATACGATAATGAAATAAAGAAGTGCTTCCTTCTTTGAAAATTTATTTCCTTGATTAATGAAGGAAATTGGAAAATCATCTGGAATAGACGATGAAGTTGTCCAAGATCAGAGATAACAAGATGATAATGATCTCCAAGATGAGAGACAAGATCAACCAAAAGAAGAAGTGGTTAAACCTAGAAGAAGCAAAAGGGCAAGAACCAAGAAATCGTTTGGACCCAATTTTGTTTCTTTTATGGTAGAAAATGAACCTACTTTTTATCGAGAAGCGGTAACTTCCTCAGAATGGCTTAATGGAAAGAAGCCATTAAAAGTGAAATAGATACTATTTTACAAAATCGTAATTGAGAGCTCGTGGATTTACTTTCGGGTTGTAAACCACTAGGCTATAAATGGATCTTCAAGAAGAAGATAAAAGCCGATGGCACCATTAACAAGTACAAAGAAAGATTGGCAATCAAAGGATTTAGACAACAAGAAGGTCTATATTACTATGAAAATTATTCTACGCGAATAACCCCAGTTAAGATGATACTTGCTATTGCCGCATTAAGAAAATTAGAAGTTCATTAAATGGATGTGAAAATGACATTTCTAAATGGGGATTTAGAAAAAGTACTATATTTTGATCTCACTTCAATGGATCTTGAATTCCTTAGCTTGTGTAAGGTTTAGTTATGCAAGATAAATCCTACATAAATATAGTTAAAACTTTGTTTGGTAATACTAAAGATTATGTGGAATCTAATCTTTAATATAAGAAGAATTCTTCAATGAAATAGTAATTCTAATGAACACACAGATTAACAAACAAAAGATTCAATATATTAATAAGAATACTCTAACTAGTATTAGGGTTACAAAACCTTGAAGCTATGAACAACTGTATAAATGACTCTTTTTTTATACAGATTCAGAACTCTATGCCCTAGGACCTTCTTTTATACACTAAGGAGTCCTAGTTGATTTTCAATATATTCCTAAAACTTAGAATATTCTCTATGATCTATTCTACAATTTACAAAAATATCTCATATATATCACATAAGCAATCTTTATCTTTTTCTGAGCAGTCTTTATCCTTTCAGCAGTTGTAACTTTTTTACCAGCAACATTAACTTTCAACACCAACAGTAGTAACTTTAGTACCAGCAACACTAACTGTGTACAAGTAGCATTAACTACTTAGAAAGTTTTCTTTAATCTTCACCAGCAGTACTAAGTTACACTAGCAGTACTAACTTTACTCTAGCAGTACTAACATTACTAGCAGTAGTAATATACACTAGCAGTAGTAACTTACACTAGCAGTACTAACTACTTAGCATATTTTTCATTAAGATTACTAACAACACTAATTTATGCTTAGTAGCAGTAACACAAACCTTAGCATCAGTAACTTCAAGAAGGCTTTTAATCCTAACAATCTTCCCCTAAACTTGATATTTATCTTCAAAATCATCAAGTTTCTTTATTAAAAGCTTCATCAATCACCAGGAGGATGCTTCCAAACACTTCATTGAGGTACATATCTTTCCTTAAGTTGTTTCTTGACCAATCTAAGAAGCTCAAATGCCATTTCACACTCATAATCAACTTGGAGCTTCACATCATTGAACATCTAATGTAGTGTGTGCGTTGTAAGTGGATACATCTTCTCAACCAATAGATAATAAAGTATGTTATGCATTGTCACACAATGAACTCCACAGGAATCATAAAGCTTCCAGTTCAGCACTTTAACTAATCCTTGTTGATTCTTCCATACATTATCTTCAAGATGATGTTCAAACATGGTCTTCAAATTAAGATGTAAGAAAGTATCCATGTAATTCACTGGCTCTATCTTCTTAAATCTTTCTTTGACTATACTCCAAAGAACTTCTAAATCCTCTCTGTTAAATTTTTAAGCATCTTTCTAAAAGTTAAATACATTTGAGAATCTGCTCTGATAATTTGGAAATAGCTTTTCTTCCCTTCTATGTAGATCTTGTAGTCAACAATGGTTGGAGATTTGGTAGATAAAGGTGTAGCTTCAATAGTTACATCATCTCCATCATCTGGAATGATTTCATACATTGCTTAAGCTCTTTAGTTTCTTTATCATCATCCACCTTTTTCTTCTTAGAGCTTTCTTGTTCCAGATCTTCTCCTGCTCTCTTTGAGCTGCTTTCTTGTGCTATCTCTGCTTTAGCTTTCTTGGAACTCTCTTTCACCAATTCTGTATCCATATCTACAAATGTGTTCACCCTTTTCATAGCTTTGTCAAATAAGTCTTGAATATTTGCAAAGGAATTATTCTTTAAGTCTTTGGGCTTCCATCCTTCCATGTTTTTTAGGTAAGTACACATGAAACTCCTTTACTGAGCTTTTGTTGGTGGTCTGTTCCTTTTCTCTTCTGCTCTTTTTGTTGCATAGTGTTTTCTTCGTTTCTCTAATAGTTGTACAAATAATGTAGCCTTTTCTGCATCAGACAACTCTTCTTGCTCTTGAGCTTGCAGTCTTTGAGCCAACTGATAATCAGCTTCAACTTTAGCTTGAATATCATCCCAAGCTATGTTAGCTTCTTTAACTTTTTGAGCTTTTTCCCTGGCAAGACTTTCTTCTTCATCTTCTTCAGCTTATTGCTTGAAAGCAAGTTCTTCATCAAGCTTGAGTAGCTCTTTCTTAGACATTTTCTTCACAGGTTCTTCTTCAACCATTTTTCCTTTACC
Organism: Tanacetum coccineum; assembly: GCA_026074375.1. NCBI lineage: Eukaryota > Viridiplantae > Streptophyta > Magnoliopsida > Asterales > Asteraceae > Tanacetum > Tanacetum coccineum. Next base: position 14,540 of record BQNB010010747.1, on the reverse strand, counting down.
CTTGTCCTTGACCTGTGTTGGTTGTTGTGAAGAAACTGTTGGTGTAGGATCTTTCTCTTGTTCTTGCTCTTGTTCATGAAAAACAATCCCTTTTGCTTTGGGTCTTGAGCTAACACCTGTAATTGTTGTAGCAGCAGTTGTTGGTATAACATTACTAACCTTTATTGAAGTAGCACTAACTGGTACACTTGGCTCTTTAATAACATCCCTTTTTTCTTGAACTTTTGCACTTTTCAAAGCTGCAAGTGCTTGACCAGTGTAACTTCATCAACACTTAAATTCACATCTTTATCAGCAACTTCACTTTCAACAACTACCTCGTCACCTTCAAGATCATTTACTCCAAACATTTTAGCATCATGAACATTCTCTAGGGTGATGTCTTCATCAACATTAATATCATGAATTTTCCTCCCCTGTTTGGATGCATCCTCCTGATTACCCAAACTAGCTTCTTCAAAGGAAACTACTCTTGCAGATCTACCAACCATGTATAATCTTTTAAGCTTATGAGTTCTTGACCCTCATTTTTTCTCTAACTTCTTGACTCTCTTCTTTAAACTTGTAATCTCCTGAGCTTGAGCAGTCTTTGTGTTCTCCAGGTCAAGCACTCTTTGTTGCATACTAGGCTCCTCATTGATAGCCTCATCTTCTACATTTATAGGATCACTAGGAACACTAGACTGAGGAATCTCAGTATCCTTCTCCTTAGGCCTTCTTGATTTTTGTTTCCTTTAGGGTTGAGATGATGATGGTTGAGTAATGATGGGCGTGTGATGGGGTTCAGTGGCATTGCTAAAACCTTCACCAATTTCTTCTTGAGCTTGTACCTAACATTGTTGGATAAATAATTGGTGTATACTCTACCAGAAAAAGTCTTTTCCTTGCCTTCTCATGTTAGCAAAAATCTTCTTTGTGTGAGAGGGTGCAATATAAATCCTATTGTGAGTTGCCATCCCTTCTAGTTGATTATTCAAAAAGATGGCTTCATGTGATAAGTATAGTATATATCTCTATAGTGCAAACTTTCACTAACCAAGATACCGTAAGTAATTAATCACTTAGGAAAATAATTAATACACGGGTAGGTTAAATTCTCGAAAGAAGTAGTTGAATGAGATTTGGTGATAATTCAGATTCAAGTTAAAAATGGGTTAAAAAGGATTTTTGAACTTTGAATTATACTACAAATTTAATAGCACAATTTAACTATAAGACATAGAACGATTAAAGAATACTCCCAAATCATTTACTTGCATGAAAAATTAACAAACGTGAATTAAAAACGTGAGCTAAAACGAGAATTTAAAATCTAAAGCACTTTATTAACAAATTTAATGGCCTAAAAATCCTCAATTTAAAGAGAAAATTTTAGGAAAAAAGAAATGGAATTTTTTTACTATTTTTCTATTTTTATGATTTTTAAAGAAAAAAATGAATTAACAAAATTAACTTTTTTCTAAAAATTATCAACTAAAATTCTACTTTTATTTTTCAAAAATTCTAGATTTAAAAAGAAAATTTTCACAAAAAGAATTAAAAAATTTCAACTATTTTTCTATTTTCTATGATTTTTCTTAGAAAAAGAAATTCCTAAAACCTATTTTAATTTCTAGAAAATACAAATTAAACTGGAAAAATAAGGAAAAATGGTTTTTATATACTAGAAAGGTGCAGAAATTTAATGGAACAAAAAGCCCTAATTTTTATAAACTAATTGAACCCTAATTTTATCAATTAAAATCTCAAAACCTAATTTTATTAAACTAAAATGAAAAATATTAAATCTATTTTATTTATTCTAAAAAGACAGGGTAGGAAATGTCACAAACGAAAGTAAAGGGTAGGCGGAGTAACTGTTCTGAATTTACACTCTAATGAAAATGATTAACCCTAAACTATTTAGAAAATACAAAATAGACCTCGCGATTCAGCTTATTTTGGCTTATCTAAAAAGTGAGAATCATACTAAAACTTAAAAACTACAAGTTATATAGATGAGATTAATTCTAACATTAACAAAGGCATGCTACTTTTATCAACTGAAATAAGCTTAAGAAAATAAGGCATTTTAAAATTCTGTTAAGAAACAAGGCTTTAATAACTTTTCTAGTTAATGGCTTATTCCTAACTTATTTCTACATGAAAATGAAAAACAAAAGAAGCTATATAAAGCTTAAGATGTGTACTATGGACTTCTAAAAAGATATAAGCTAATTTTTAACAAGAAAAACAAGAAAAATGATCTTAAAAAGTGCAAGTTTCAGCTTATAACTGTTTTTAAGCTTTTCCTATTAAGCTAAAAAGCTTTTATTTCTAATCTTCTTTAGAAGCTAAAATTTTAGCCAATAAGCTATCTAAGGTTATTAAGCAAACCAAGATAAAAGAAATTTCTAAAAATTTCAATAGAAATAAAGGACACTAATAAGAAAATACGCTTTAGACTCTGTGAACTGCTACCCTACTTTTGCAGGGAAAAATAAGCTAAATTAATGCTTATTAAAATGAAATCTAAATGATGAATTTTGTTAAAACTAATGGAGTACTATAAGTGCTAAAAACTAAATCCTAACTCTTAACTATGAAATCTAAAAAGTAGCTTAAAAGATTATAAGCAACAGCAACATTAACTGTTGCTGCTGATGTAATGCTTGATGCACTTGGCCTAAATGCTCAAATGCAGCTAAACTTCTTCTTCTCAAAACTCATACACAAGTTAACTAAATGTATCTAAACCTATATTATTCAAATGTGAACTCTAAATTGCTTTTGAGACATTAAACTCTAAATCTATTTTAGCTTAAAACTGTCCTGGTGTTGTGATTATCTTTTTAAACTCTAAAATTTGAATCTCTACAAACTAAGTTCTAAAACCTGTTTAAATCTTCATTACTTTGTTAAACTCAACTATGTAAAAGGCTATGACAGAGTTTTGTTGACTTTTAGAGTCAAATTTAGCTTAATCCAAACACCACTTTACTTAAGCTGTCTAAACTAATTTTGACTTAAAACCTATTTAAACACTAAAACAGCTAAAACTTTATATCTACTCTTACTATAACTAAACTATTAAAGCTATTTTAACTCTTAAACCTACAGCTTATTAGTAAAAATAAGCTACTTTGTCAGCTATCCTACTAACTATATGACAGGGAAAAAATCTAACATACTAAATTGAAACCTTAATGTTTCTTCAATAATACAGCTATTAAAGCCAATTTTAAACTTTAAAACTATATAAACAATATGAACATGATTAAGCACAAGGTAAACAAAAGAATTAAGTACATGAATAGCTAAATAATGCTAAATCTAATCATGAAATTAAACCTGTTAATGTAGTCTCTGAATCTAGGTCACTAATGTTGAGTGAGGACCTTTCCAATCAAAAATCCTAATGGCACCTTGCCCTCTAAACAACAGGATTTAAATTCAATTCAAGCTAAATGAGCTTATTTCTCATAACTTCCAAATTATTATCAATTGCGTCAAATGAAAATATTGAATGTAATGAACAAAGACAGTATAATAAAGAGCTTTTAACTTTGTGTTGGAAACAACTTTTGTACTTAAGAGAATGTAATAAGCTAAAAACAGCTTATTACAAGCTTATTACTCTAAAACAGCTTATTACTTGAAAGTTTAAGAACAAACTTAACTCAACTAGTTTATATTGCTTAGAAATAGAAAGTACAAGTGAAATAACAAGAGGTACAACTGAAAATAAAGGATTTGCAAACTTGAAAAATGTACAGTACTCGAAAAAAATACAACTGAAGAATTGAAACTCTAAAAACTACTAACTAAAACTCACTACTCTAAAGCTATTACAAGCTTATTTATAGCTGAGGAATGACAAGAAAAAGACACCCATTCCTAGCCCTCGGATCTTAATAGCTTGATTTTTAGCCGTTGATTGTGACTGATGAGGTGTTCGATCCAATCAGGGGTTGACACGTGTTCGAAATGACGTGGAGGATGATTAATACGAGGTTGGATGAGGATTAGAGGAGCGAGGAAGGTTTTGGAGTGATTTGGGTTTTTACAAATTTTGGCTGGAAAAATCGTTGGATGGTGGTTATAGAAATTTTCCCCGCGTGTTGTGTTTTGAATGTTTGGAAATGTTGCAAAAATGGCCCCTCCGTTTCTAACTTTGAGATGTAGTGTAAAAACAACTTTCGATCTTGACATAATTAGCCCTTGTAGTTGATAACTTCCTCTTTCCTTTTAATAACCAACTTTTATCTTTTTGCAACTTTGGTCCCTTGAACTTAAAACATTCAAATGAGCCATTGATCTTTGAAAACTTGTCAACATTGGTCCTTTGACTTTCATTGGCTTTCTTTTCTTGCTGTATCGGGCTGATCCGGCTTTGATTTTGGCTTTCATTCTTCACTCTTGTCTTGCCTTTTCCGTTTCTTGTCGGTTTTGACTGATTTTGCTCACTTTTGTCTTTATTATCCTTTCCTGCACAATAGATACAAAAGCAACGTTTTTCTATCTTTTGGCTTTTTCTTGCTTTTATTTGGCAAATCCCGGTAAATTTATATATAAATTAAGGCATTATCAAAATATTCCCCAACCAATAAGGTTGCGTTGTCCTCATCGCAATTTTATCAAGTGTACACTTTTGTAACTTAACAAGTTTCCAAAAGCCCTTGTTTTCACTTTTATGAATCACCCTCTTTTAAAAACTTTTAGCTTTTGTTATCAACATTTTATCTCATGGAAACACATTAATGGCAATTCATTGCAACTTTGCAACTTTTATGTCATTGATGGAAATAGGTTACTCCCGGATTTAATAGAGCACAAAAGAGGAAAATTCGTTTCTTCCTATGACTTTTCACTAGGACTAAACAAAATTATTAAACAGATCATTGTCAATATAAGTCCAAATTGGTTAAGCTCTTATACTTATAACTTGTGAACTTTTACTCCCAAGAAATAAAATTAATGATTAAGGATTGTGTGCACTCTTTCAACTTAACCATAGATCAACATTATCATTATAGTTGAAAATCCATCTATGCTTAAACTCAAGCCTTGTGAGCTTAAATGTTAATAACAAGATAAATCTCGACTCAAAGCTAAAAGAGATTCGGGGGAAAACAAAACTTTAAAAATTGATTTGAGAAATGAAATTTTTAACCTTTCTTTTATTTTCAAATGTTACTTAAAATTAGTCTTTTTTTCCACCAATAGGAATGTTGTTCTTAGTTCGAACCCCCTACTTAGGCCTTTCTCCCAAATTGGATATCGCTTCAAAACGGTATTCTTAGTTCGAACACCCTCTCCGTGCTAACGTTTGTGGGTTATCGCGACAACACCTTTTTCCTATACAAAGCTAAGAATACAAAGTCCTTAGTTGCATATCATCATAGGATGCGCTCCCCATTGCATGAATGCCTAAAGAAACCTTGATTACACGTACATTGTTTTAACCTCTTAGTGCGACCCTTATCCGAGTACTCTCTCACAACATGTATACAACCATACGAATTAAAAACTATATATAGCTTTTATTATTCTATTTTTGCGATGCTTCAATTGGCACGAAAAATAATGCTTTTGCATTAGAAGATGCTTCATTGGCATTCTTTTGATAATATATTTTTTTGATGAATGGAATATTTTCACTTAGAAAATCAACTTATAAATTTGATAACAAAATCTTACTTACATTATAAATGAAATTATTTTAAAATGTAAGACTTTTTCTAAAGACGTTGGTTGACTTAGTTAAATAAAAGAGCACGTATGATTAGGTGTGTTACGAGGCTTGTGGGGTAGTAAATAAAGACACAATCATTCATATAAGCTTTTGGTTCTTCCAAATAAACCTTGATTAAAACAAATAACTTATATTTAAACTACATCATCTCTTATCTTAACATTTATTAAAAATCCAACGCAATAGGATTTGTGAAAGCTTGGGCCCACAAAAGGGTAGGTTAAGAACTTAGCTAGGCATTTTCTCACCCGGTCAAGTATAAAAATTAACTCTATTTTCCACCAAACGCGATTAACAAAATAGTGGTGTTTTTCCCAAACTAAGCTTCTATTGAGCTTTTCTTGTAAGCAAAAATTTAAAAATTTCCACTTTTTCACAAAAAGGTAATTCAAAAAGGTTCAAACAAGGTTTTTTGGTGTTGAAATTGAAATCAATATCGAAAGAATATCCTTCCCCAAATAAAATGAAACTTTGTCCACAAGTTAAAAATAAGGGTCAAAAGAATCTTTAACAAAATTCTAAGGACATGCCAACAGAATGGTGTTTAGTTCGATAAAGACAAGGGATAAGAGATTTCCCACTTTATGATGAGAAAATTGTTGATTCCATTCAATGGAAATTGTGGGAATTGCTTTTGTTCTTCCACAAATGGAACGTAATCTTCCAAAATCGGGTGAAAACTAGACAAATAAGCAAACCCAAATAAACAACCAACAAGAAACGAAAAAGACAAGTTCCTCTATTTTTAATTGTTAGCTCAAAAATATCTCTAAAACGGCTTTGTTTTTGTTCAACCGAGTTACAAGCTATACTCGCCCCATGAATGATTTGTCCTTGGGAAGCAAAGAAATAATGAAAAGAAAATAAAAGGATAAGACATGGGGTTGCCTACCTGAAGCGCTTGTTTTTATTAAAGTGTCCCCTAGCTTGAGCTCATTTCCCCTAACTAGTTCATTATGGAGGATAATAGTGAGGGTGGAGTTCTGAAGAAATTCCAATAGGTGGATACCTCCCAAAATAGGTATGAAAGGTTTATACCGTAGCATTTTTGATTCCGAGGTTTCAAAAAAACTTTTTTGAAGAAAAGATTTCAGAGAGAAATTGTGGAACCCAGAAAATATGCTTTTGGTAACTGAATGTCCATTAAGGGTGGGTGGAGGAGGGTGGGTCAAAAACTCAAGAGTTAAAGAACTCTTCCTACGTAAGCACATTATTCAAAAATAACACGGTTTAAATTTTTTATCTTCACTCCCTCGTGGAGTAAGATGTGGGTAAAAACCTCGGGATAGGTGTCAAATGGTAGAAAAGATCGGGGTAGTAAAAGTGAGGTATCTTCCTCTCATCTTAAACAACATTTTTACATATACCGGGATCAAGAAAGTTTTTCACTGGTGTTAATTTCGTCAAAGCTTCTAACTTGGGTTTATTGCAACAACCTGAGATACCAGAATGGAAGTGGGATAAGATCACTATGGATCTTATTACCAAGTTACCTAGGTCAAGAAGTGGACATGATGCGATATGGGTAATAGTCGACAGACTTACCAAATCAGCTCATTTCCTAGCAATTCTTGAGGATTTTAGTACAGAGAAGTTGGCGAGATTATATATAGATGTAATTGTGGCACGACATGGAATGTCCGTGTCGATTATTTCGGATCAAGATGGGTGATTTACTTCACACTTTTAGCAAACGGTACAGAGAGCGTTAGGGACAAGATTAGACTTGAGTACTACTTATCATCCTTAAGCTGATGGACAAAGTGAATGTATGATTCAGACTTTGGAAGATATAATGAGGGCATGTGTTATTGATTTTGGTAGTAGTTATCATTTGAGCATTTGGTGTGCTCCGTTTGAAGCTTTGTATGGTAGGAAGTGTAGATCGCCTGTTCTATGGGCAGAGATTGAAGGGAGTAGTTTGATTAGACCCGATTTAGTGCAAGAAACGACTGATAAGGTAGTGTTGGTAAAGGAAAAGCCCAAAGCAGCGAGAGATCGTCAAAACAGCTATGTTGATTATAGGCGTAAGCCGTTAGAGTTTGAGGTAGGAGATCATGTATTGTTAAAGGTGACGCCTTGGAAGGGCGTAGTTCGTTTTGGAAAGAAGGGTAAGTTAGCACCGAGATATGTAGGACCATTTGAGATCCTTGAAAGGATTGGCCTTGTAGCTTATAGGTTGAGGTTACCTGGGGAGTTGAATAGCGTGCATGACACTTTTAATGTGTCAAATCTGGAAAAGTGTCAGGCGGATGCTATTTTACATGTGCCCATTTAAAGTGATCATGTCGCAAGGGACAACTTCGTTTTATGAGGAACTATAGAGATTTATGGATCGAGAAATTAGGAAGTTGATAACGTTAGGAAGATAATGCTTGGATAGTAATTAGTATGGTTGGTTGAATCGTGGTCCTGAAGTTTACTGGGAACACGACGACCTGATAAGGATTAAGTATAACAGTTGTTTGTGGACCTAGTTGTTGAGCCTTCTAGTTAAATCTCGGGACGAGATTTCCTCAAGGAGGGGATAATGTGACACTCGTGGATTTAATCAGGATAGCGATACCTTTTGAATGGCTAGAGTTAATTTTTGTGTAATTTTTGTGTGTTAAGTGGTGATGAATTAGGTGCCATGATATTGTTTCGAGTGTATGATCATCTCACTTTAAAGTTGCGTCTTATGTTTCGTGATGGAGTATTCATTTGTTCAATTGTTGTGATAATCAAAGGAAAGGGGAATCGCAAATGTTAGTCAAAAGCTTGGATAATTTTGTTGTTAAGCGTTTATGTGAAATGATACATGATGGAAAATAACGGAAGTGTGTGAAATTTGGGATATTTATAGTGAGACTTCTAAATATAGAAAGTGAAATGTGGAAAGGGAAGTTATTTTAGAAAGTTAAGTTAGTTGTGTTTATGTGAAAAGGTTTACCCAAATTAGCTTAGGTTTTTATGAAAACTTAAGGTAATGAAGATAATTAGTTAATTATTATTTAAAGAAAGAAAGAAAATATTAATTAAATAATTTATATGTATAAAATTTCAAATTCTAAAATAAAAATATTATATATAATTACAGGGTGTTGTTGGGCCAGTTTTGAAGAAGAAAAAAAAGGAACAAGTTTGAGTTAAATTAGGTCTCTTTATAGTTTACAATATAAAATTAATAAATCCCTAAATCTCACTATCTCTCTCCCCCCGATATCCTTTGTTCAGTTGAAACATCAAGAAAATGAAGAAAACAGATTTTTTTTTTCAAGAACAAGTTTGGTGATTTTGTGTTTCCAAGATTCAAGGTTTGGTTAATTCAATTAAGCTTTTGTTTTGTTTTTCTGTAAACATGTATAATATTTAATTATGATGGATCTTTAGGGTTATGAAAACTTCTGTAATTAAGGATGTTTTAATTATGATAGAACGTTTAGGGTTTAATTAGGATCTTATTGGTGTAAGTGGTTAGAGTTAGATCGCGTTAATTCATGAATTAGAGTTAAGCAGAATTTAGGGCTGTGTTCAACTGATGATATCTAGATGTTAAAAACGTGTTTTGATATGTTTTAAAAGCCTAAATTGTAGTTCAGAGAGTCTATTTTTCAAAAAGTCCGTCCTCGAATGATTTTGAGTTCGGGAAGTTGGTCAATTGGTTAAAACAAGAAAATTTATCAAAACAGTAAATACGGGTCAGAATTAGGTCATGTTTGGGAAGGTAAAACCCTAAATTAAAAGTGGAATTAAGGTTCGCCAATTTACAGAGATTAAGTTCAATATGTATATAAAGAAACACTAGAAGGAGAGCTTCTGATTGTGTGCCTAAGTATGATATTTAAGGCCATGCTTTTTAGTGTACAATCAGATCCGAATTAGGACAGTTTTGAATATAGATTTTATTTGGGATAATTGTGCATGTAATGGGTTCTTGGGAATCACAAGGTAGTTAGTAAACTCATGAATGAACTTAGGTGATTTTTGGTATAATTTGTTAAGGTCAGCAAGTATGGTTTTTAAGTTGGTAAAGATACACCAAAATTCTGAATTTTTGAATAAATTGTAGTTGACTAGTGTAATGTGTTAATGAAGTGGTTAAGGTTGGGCATGGTGTCGAGGTGACCCATGGTGGTTAATCAAAACCTTAGACATCCATCATATGTGAGTTACATGGACTAGAACTTTTAGCTTGGTCGAGTGTAACCGTGTTTTATTTATTGTATAGTTGTGTGTTAACATTTGGAAGCTATGCTTGAGCATTCAGGTGAGTTACATAGTCCCACTTTTTACTGCGTTTTAAACTTGGGATGGAAATGATGCAAGGTGTTTTAAAATGATTTTGATTGCTGTGATTATGTGTTACTTATGAATGGACTTTTAAATGCTATTTTATGTTATGTGCTACATGGTAGTTTGATTATGGGAGCGGATGGAGTACTCGCCTACTCAATGTGGATTGGTTGGCGCTTACATGTCCCAAGACTTAAACAAGTTTAAGTATAGTGATTGCCTGCATGTTACTTCGGGTTAGCATGTTGGGAAATCACAGATTTAGAGCAGATGGGTACGCCTACCCAGTGGTTGTATGATTGATTGGATTGTATGCATGTTAGCTTGTTAATAGTTAGTAACTGTCGTATATGCATGTTTTAATAATCACTGTAATTTCAAAAATGGTTTTGAGAATGATTTGAATGAGTGTCTAAAAACTTGTTTCTCACCAACCGTTGTGTTGACGTATAAGCATCATTTTTAAGTACTCAGCAAGTTGAGATTGAGGTTTGGAAAAGTGGCTAGACGGACCATAGGCAGCTGGTGAAGTTTAGATATTTAGATTTCGCTATTTGTTTGGATGATAAACATTATTAGGCTTGTTTGTTGAAATGTTTAAATGTTTGCCTGTCATGACATTGGCATGAACTGCCTTTATTTCAATGTTAGACGCCTTTTAGATTTTGATGATGTTTTTGAGTATTTTCATGACACTGCGTGTCTATACCTTGTATTTTTGTGCATGTTTAGTTTCTTTATATAGACGCCAATGTGTTGTGATGATTCCCTTTTCGTCGCGCCTTGGCGGGGTGTGACATACTAGCAGTACTAACTGGCAGTACTAATATACACTAGCAGTAGTAACTAGCAGTACTAACTACTTAACATACTTTTATTAAGAATTATACAGCACTATTTTACTTCTTCTGCAGCAGAAAAACTAATGCTTAACACGTCTTAACCTTCACTAGCAGTAGTAACTTCCAAAACAGCATCAAGAGGATTTTTAATTACCACAAACAAATCTCTCCCCTAAACTTGATATTCTTCTTCAAAAATCTTAAGTTTCTTCATTAAAAGCTTCATATTCACCAGGAGGATGCTTCCAAACACTTCATTGTTTCTTGAGCTGTTTTGTCATAAGCTTAAGAAGCTGATAACACATTTCATTCAGATGATCAGTTTGAAGCTTCTTGTTCAACATCTCTGTAATTGTTGCTGGTGTAAGGGGATATCTCTTCTCAACCCATCCATAAAAGGAGTTGCATGTCTTGAAACCTCATTAAGTGTCTCAACAGGTATCAATAATTTCCAATTAAACACTTGTTTCTCAGTAGATTTCTACCACACTGTATCCTCTACTTTTATGCTCAACCATTTTCTTAGATCACCCTATAGTACTCTTTTCTTATCCCTCTTCTAGTCTTGTAGATTCCATGCTTAGCTTTCACTATTTTCATAGGTTTCCAAATCTTCTCTTTCAAATCTCTAATTCATCTGAAATCATTTTAATGAGTTTCCTTTTTCAACTTCCATTAGCTCTTATGATTTGAAATTGCCCGATCTTTCCTTCTTTAGCAATCTTCCAATCAACAATGCGTGGAGGTTTAGTGGCTAATGGTATAGCATCCATTGCTACTCCCACTTCATTAGGAACAACCTTTATAAGCTTTTTCTATCTCAGGTATTTTGTTTTTTCATCTATCTTTTTGCTTACTTTGTCTTCTCTTGTTCTAGCTCTTCGCGGGCTAGGGAGGGAGGCGGGGACTCTCTCTTTAAGCGACTTTCTTGTGCCATCTCGATTATATTTTCTTGAGCTTTCTTTCACAACTCAGTATCTATCAACAAATTGTTTTACCCTTGTCATGGATTTATCAAATAACTTCTGAATTTCTTCAAATGACTTGTTCTTTAATTGACTTTGCTTGTTGAAACCTGCCTTGTGTTTCTGATAAGTTAACATTGTACTTTTTCTTTGTGCTTAAGTTGGTGCCTTGTCCCTTTCTTGAGCTCTTTATGATGCAAAGTGTTTCTTTTCTTCTCTAAGAAGTTATACAAACAATTTGCTTCTCTTCTATCTGTCATTTCTTATGCTCTCTTGCTTGCAATCTTTCAAACTAATAACCTACTGACTCTATCATCTGCTGTTACTTTTTATCATTAAATGTTGGCTTCTTCAACTTTCTCTGCCTTCTCTTCTTGCAAGTCTTGCTTGTTTCTTATTCTCTCAGCTTGTAGTTTGAAAGTAAGTTGTTCATCTAGTATTATTTGTTCTGTCACCTTCAACGTTTTCTAAGGTTCAATATCTTAAGCTTTGCCTTTGATCCTTGATGTTTGAAGGTATGTTGATGTGTGTTGTTCTTGTTGTAGATTCACTAGGGTCTCTAAAAGTAATGCTTTTAGCTTTGGGTATTGTTGAAGGTGCTGTTGTGGTTGTACTCTGCACTGGCTCTTGTACCACAGTCTTAGATTTTGCACTCCTTAATTCAGTCAATGCTTAAGCCAAAGTGATCTCTTCAGTAGTAATTGTTGCAGCAACACTAACTTCAGCAATACTAACTACTTTTTCAACAACAGTTTCACTTTACTCTGTAACAAACACTTTTTCAGTATAACCTTTTAAGACCATGAGTTCTTGACTTTTTCTTTCTCTCTAGCTTCTTGACTCTCTTTTTCAAACTTGTAATCTCCTGTGCTTGAGCAGTCTTTGTGTTTTCCAAGTCAAGAACTCTTTGTTGCAATTTGTTACAAAATTCCATCAATTCCTTTAGTTGCATACTATCATCACCACTTCGAGGTGTGTTAACTCCTGCGAGCATTGGATCATTAGAAGATTTAGATACATTCTCAGACCTAGTCTGAGCAATGGTATCCCCCATGGTGTCTTGGCGCCTGGGACCACCACATGAACTAGTTCTAATGGAACTTGGTTCATTAGGTATTGCCTTAGATTGGGTCTTAGAGATGTTACCTCTGTCCTGCTCTGCATCTAAGCCAGTAGCAGTAGTGGTAGCCCTTTCCAAACTGTCATCCCTCTAATCATAGATAGCCTCATCTGCTACATTCTCCACATGAACACTAGACTGAGGAATCTTAGTATCCTTTCCCTTGGGTTTCCTAGGCCTCTATTTCCTTTGAGGTTGTGATGTTGATGGTGGGATAATGGTGGGTGTGTGATGGGGATTAGTTGGCATGTCTAAACCTTCACCCTGTTCCTGCTGAGCTTGCACCATCATAGTTGAGAACAAGGGTGTTACTCTACCAGAAAAGTCCTTTCCTTGCCTCTTCATGTTACCAAAAACCTTCTTTGTGTGAGATGGTGCAATATAAATTCTGTTGTGATTTATCATTCCTTCCAGTTGATTATCCAAAAATACTTGCACAAATATTGGATACATCAAGAATTTGCCAGCACTATCCAAGTTTTTCACCATGCTTTCAAAAATATACTTGGAAAAATTAAACTTTTGGTTCATGGCTAAACATATAATTACAGAGGCCATAGTGCTACAAAATTCATTCCATGCAGTAGTCTTAGCACTTAGGCATTGCAAAATAGTATGGATAAGAAATTTCTATTGGGGAGAGAAGAATGCCTTATAGAAAGTAAGCTTCTGTAAAAGTTTTTCATACCCCATGAGTGTAAGCTGTTCAAAAATTATAGCATTTGGCAATACCATCAGCATCTTCCAGTTGAAGATATCTTCTTACATATGCTTTATTAACAACAATCTTCTTTCCATCTACTAGGGCTTGTAACTGAACTTCTCCATTAACCATTTTTGCCTTAATAGTAGACCAGAACTGTTCAATGCACGATGTATATATAGTAGGATTGACAGTTAAAGTATACTTTATAGAACTTGCATTTAAAAAATCTACTATCTGCTCAAATCCTTCACTTTCAGCAGATTTAGTGAAAAACACGACTAAATTATGAGTATCAACAAATTGTAGGGTCGTCATTGTGTTGGGTTTTGATAATGATGAATTTGAGTTAGGGTTTATGATTAGAGAGTATATGAAAGATTGAAATCGATTAATGGTTGAATGAAACCCTTAATCGAAGTATTTATGAAACTACCCTCAACAGCATTAACGTTCATCAGTAGTTGTAAGTTATGCCTAGCAGCATTAACTTTCAACTAGCAGTAGTAAGTAACCCAGCAGTAGTAACTCAACAGTAAATTAAGCCTAGCAGCATTAACTTACAACCAATAGTAGTAAGTTATGCCTAGCAGCATTAACTTTTCCTATCAGCAGTAAGTTTATGCCTAGCAACATTAACTTTGAATCACCAGCATTAACTCCAATTCCTTTCTAATCAACTTTTCCATCATCAAATTAATATTTTAGCTCACAAAATCTATCTATCTATTTTTGCTTTCTCTTAATTCTTTTAGCTTACAATTCTCTCTGTTTGTTTTTTATTTCTCTCAATTCTTTTAGCTCACAATTCTCTCTGTCTGTTTTTGCTATATTCAACTCTCTTTCTGTTTTTCAGCTCACAAATTCTCTCAATTCTTTTACTCACTAAATCACTCTATCT